>VTPC01001541.1:0-38506 GCA_011009095.1 Ignelater luminosus
TTTTTTAATTGTCAATAGCAAATGCTTAAGAACTATCATCTTTGGATAGACAAAAATTAGGCAAAAGAAGTAACTTTAAATACCACTAGATGTAAAGTTTAAAAACAGTTGAGATCAGAAATGAATTTCTAATTTTGCAAACCGTTGAGATTCTAAATTCTGTCCTATTTGGTTTGCAGACTGGTTTGGTCCCGTAGTTTCTAGATTAGATCCTGGAACTGCCCGATTCTTTTCTTCCAATGTAGGAGCTTTTATTATAGCCAAATTAGCCAAAACTCTTCTAGAGGGAAAGAGAGAAAAGATTACGCATTTTTCCAAGTACAAGGTTTGTTTGATCGAACAGATCTTGTTCATCCAAATATGATTTTGTGAAAGTCGTCGCTCTATCTCTTTAGGACTTCTCCAAAAGTAGAACATTGTTTATGTCCAGTTGCTTGCATACCATATAGAAGAACTCTTCTCTACCATCAATTACAATTGTATCATAAATTGATTGACTTTTAATTTTTTTTTAGAGTCCTGCAGACTTCATGATTTTTGTAGGTCTACAAGTCCTTGTGGGTCCTTGAATTTTCTAAGAGTCTCTATTTCTTGCAAGTTTCTGAGTTAATTTGAATACCTAATCCGAGAATTCTTGGGATAAAATCTTTAGAGTATTTCTCAAAATGCGTTACTACCTCGAATACTAGGAATAGCAGCTCTAAAGTTGAGTCTTTTCCTGAATTCTAAAGAATATGATACTGCCGATCATAATTCAGAAGCTTCTGGTTAGAGAGGTCCTGTCGACACAAAAGTTTTTTTGTTTTAGGGGATGCCGTGGGCGTGATTTGGACTTAAAGGTAGTGCCTTTTTCTGATACATGGAGACAGGGTATTTTTTAAAAGAATCTATACTGGGTGTCCACATTCGTTACTAGAAATTTTGTTTTGTCCATTCCATAATTACAACCTTTTTTTTTTAACAGACGCCCGTCAGTGTACATAATTTGGATGTAGTTTAGACATGGTCATCTAATAGACAGCCAAAGAAGGGAGTCCAATGAATATGCAATCTTTGTACAAAAATATTTGAACAAATATGGACTAAGATAGGATGCCCATGGTCGTCTAAGAACAAACGTACAGTGGATGGACGTCCAGTTTTGGTCTAAAACCAGTCCGGACGTCCATCTACTGTGCTATTATATGGGACCTGGCTTTATTAGCCTGGTTTCACTGGCGTTTCCATGATTTTCATTCACTTTTTTGTTGTGTAACCAAAAAAGCTGTGTTACTAAATTTGGCTATTAAAGTGTAAAAAGCGATAGAAATAAACATCAGGTACAATTGTGATCAGGTGTGCAAATGCAACACTTGCAACACCCGTTAGATCGCTATTACCAGTGCGAAACGTGGAATTTATTAGTTGTATCGCGACTAGAAACCCATGACTAAAAATTTCAAAATTATATTGTTACATTTTTAACTGTTTTTAAGTTTGTTTAAGACTAAATTCATGAACGGTAAATGGTTTCTTCCATAACTAGGGTCCAAAAGTTTTTGCACATCCTAAAAAGAAGTAAGAATGATAAAATTGAGAGAATTTGTGAATTTTGGTAGATCTATTGTTCCTTGCATGGTCCCGAGTCTTTTTCATCTTTAACTGTTTATACCCCATACCTAGATAATCTTTGCTACAATCAACAAGTCGATAGAAATTGAAAAACTTTTGATCTCATTATGGAGGAATTAGGTATTGATTATAGTGGAAACCTTTTTGGTTCGAATGGTCATTTTTATGGTTGAAATCTAGTACAGTCAAAAATGTTTATCTTAGCTTATTTTCTACAAAATGAAACTCATCTCTATATGTTTGTATTCTATGCCTAAAAATTAGAACTACAACTTTTGGCTAATCTATGAAAGTAAGGTATTGATCACGATACTCTTGGCCGTAATGTAATGAGTTTTAGGGTATTTTCTACGGTGCGTTTGTTTGTCTAGTCGATCAGCGTTTCATGGTTTCTTTGTACCGTACATGGACACTTTTTGCTCTTTTTTGCGTCGATCATCTCTCTCTGTTTGTATCCAAAACGTAAAAACTAGAACAACTTTTGATTCTTCTTAGAAAGGAAAGTATCGTTCACTTTTCTCTCTTTTTCTTTTGAGCTTCTTTACAACCTGTATCAATTTTATTGTATTATGCATTATTGCTCTTGGGTTAACTATCGAAAAATTTGAATTTGAGACTTTGGACCTTCTTATTATGCTGCATTGATCTTTACTTGATCTAAATATTTACGGATAACGATACCTAAGATATTAGTTTAATGTCTCTTAATAGGATTTTTGTTAGTCCCATTACTATTTTTGCACATTTGTATGTATAGATTCAAACTTTAGAGTGTATTTAGGATCTAATTTCTCTGTTTTTTAATTCTGTTTGTTTATTGCACTTCTATAATCAAGATCTTTAATCATCTTTTGATTATATAGTTTGCACAACTAATTTTATTGTACATATATAGTGTGTCTGACTATATTTACACATTCTTTTGGATTTTCTTTATTTATTATTGGGTTGATTTTAAATTACTGGTAGATGTAGAGTGAGACACGCTGTATATCATATACTGACTTATCTTTTTTCTGTCTTGTAATTGTTTGGAGTTTGAATTGAGATTACAGCTGATCTTTGTTTTTATATAGTGTCTTGCTATTGTTTTAGTAACACTTTACATTCCACATTCAAATATGTGATGCACATAATCTCTGGATTTCTCGATTTCATAGATAAGAATCTTTCGTTTTTTTTTTATTTACAGTATTAGGCAATAAAACAACTTCCTTAACCTCAATTCTAGATAATAAATTCATATAAAATTACTGATAGATAATGGTGAGATTTTTAAACCGGCAATATCTCTATAGGCTTTTAAGCACCCCTACTATACTTTTACTGTTCTACAAGTTTAATTTCTTGTTTTGTTTTTTCTAGTACGGTTTTTTAGATTTTGTTTTTATTTAGTTTCGATTTCGCATTTTTAATTGCCATTGTGGTTTTATAAAAAAGAATCTTAATTTATTTCTATTGGAATCGTGTTACACGAGCCATTTCAAGTCGACTCTCTTTATCTTTAAACCACAGCTTACCCGATGATGGTTTTCTTTTATGATCGCACGGTGTGTTGATTTTACAGTCAGATCAAGTTTTAAATTAAAATATTAGCCTTCTACTTGTGATGTTCTATTTTAATTCCAATATAAATAACAATCATAATCACGCTCATGTACTTTAATTTTTTTTTTCTTCAAACAAGGTCAGTTGTTCCAGTCGTGCTGACCAACATAATTAGCGTAAACATTAATTGCAAACATAGGTATAATTATTCTATTCCAACGACGTCGTAAGTCTTCCTTTAAGTACTATTATTTATTATTATGAAGGAGTTTCTATTAACCTGAAATTTTTTTTCATTCCACGCTTTTATTAACACGACGACAATTATTCCTTTTTTGCTTAAAACTTTACCACTACTACTAATGCCGGAATTGCCGATTTGAACATTTTATTTCATGCATAAGTAAATAGCGGAGCGCTAAGCAATACAGGCAATAAAATTACGAAACTTTTCCTGTGTAATTTATTTTCTTAACAGCATGACGGATTTAGTAACTATTTTTAATGTATTACAAACTTACTAAATTCAATTAACAAATGTTGTAGTAGTATTTAGAATGGATTTGCGTATTTGGGTTGATTAAACTTGAAGGTATAGTAGTATTAGTAAGGTCCGTGCATACTTCTATTGATATTCTTAGCAAGCCAGTTGAAGTTAATGTGTCTTTTTCCTTTCACTCCTTTTAAATATTTATTTTTAAGCATGGGAATGTAGCTCATCGTGCAAATATTGCTTGATGGAAACGAGTCTTGAATATTGCTTAAAAGCACTTACATTGCAATCGCGACAATTCTTAGAAGGGAAAAAGAAAGACTTTCAGTTTCTGTTTTTTCTTTTTGTTTTCTTTATGTAAATTGAATTTCTTTAAATCTGTCAAAAGTTAATTTGCTAATTTTTTGATCACATATTGGAAGGTAGTAGCAACTTTCACATCGTGAAGTTTTGTTATTATTTGTAGCTATTATTAGTTGAAGTATAATTATTATTAGTTGAAGTATATTTTCGAACTTGCTTATCAAACTTATTGTGATAGCGCAGCTTATGATGTGTTGAAATACTCATTTTAGCCCAATGTAGGTAGAAGTACAATGTGAGCAGTTAATTTTGTAAATATTCAATAGCGTTAATGGTTTGTTTTCTATTTTTAATAATAGATACTTAACACTTGGTATTGTTTGTAATAATGATGGCTTTTGTGTCTATTGTTTTTGTTTAGAATATTTGCAATATTTTTAGTTATGTTGTACAAATAGAAAGTGGAAAAACTATTACGTCACCTAAAAGTATATGTACAGTTGATTTTAAAATGTTTCAAAATTTCTGCTAAAATATTTTCTAAGTTTGCTATTGTTCAACGAACTCCGAAGGAGTCGTTACTGAATTTGCAAAGTCTGTATGTCTGTCCGCATTTTTTGTCAAATTTGCTTTAGAATCGTATTCTACATAAAAAAATAAGACAAACGTGTACTTTTAGTTTTTTAATATTACCTCGGGAACATGGTCAAAATGGTCTCCGAAATTTGAAAAAAGTAACAAAAAGGAGTTCGTTGTGATTATGCTTTGCATTCCCGAATGTTTTTTGTCTAGAAATACTTGGTGTGTCTGGCCAATAACTTTGATTCTAGTTATTATATAGTCAGAGGCAAAATAGTTATAGTAGATAGTTTGCCAAAGTTGGTCCAAAGCCAAAGGAGAATTTTGCTATGGTACTACATACATATGTTTCCAGAAGTCTAACAGTGAGACTGGCAAAAAAAAGGAAAACACGTTCGGTATTACTCAGCCTATTTGACAGTTTTTACAACCATAGCTAGAATAACGACTTCAGATTTTATTCTTGTGTAATAGAATGAAAAATAAGAATTGAAGACTTTAATAAAAATAAAACAACTTCAGGTATTTCTGAAAAGGTTTATCGTACCAGGCTGTAAAGTAGTGAGTTGATTCAGGCATGACAGCTTGAAAGTGAATCTTTCACATGTTGTGACACACGCCAAGAAACGAGAATTGTATTATGCCACAATAACTATGTTGCTTACAACACATTTCTCTTAACGCAGCAGCAGATTGCTGGATCATGGAGGCCAATTTATGGCGACCCAGCTAAGTTTTTTTAACATCAGTAGGGATACCTCCGACCGCATTATTCATCTGAATCACTGACCGACCCGTTTATGTTACTATCAGTATGTGCTTTTTGCTCTGTTTTTATTCAGACAAGTAAAGCATCATTCATTGACGTGCACTGTAAGTTTCAATGCAAAGACATAATATTTGAAACTATCGATTTCTTTATTTCATTTTATTCTAATTTACCAAAATTCCCCACTGGCTTAATTTACTGAAGGGAACCCCAAAAGAATTTTGCAATATGTGAGTACTCTAATTGACGTATCAACTGGATGATCACGACTATTTCTAGTTTTATAAAGCTCATTACTGTCTTATTTGCAATTTTAGTTGTCAGTACCTACATATTGCGAGATTATTCATTATTATAGCACAATCTTTTATGCACTGTCCGACGTTTTTCCTGGATTATTTCAGTTCTACCATGGACAATTACTTATGGCCTCCGCAATTTCGTAGTCTGAGTATAGACGGTGTTTTGTAGAAAACCGAAAAAATAGCTTTATTAACGTGAATAAATGTTGCAAGTCTCCAAAGACCCAGAAATATGCAAAATGGGTCAAGCAATTCCCGACCAAAAAATTTCTTCCCATGAAAACTATCATGTACAAGCATCTTTTGCTAAAAGCTGTCACAATCTTGTTTGTTTTTATTTTGCAATATTTTCTTGGTGGCTTTGATTTTAAGTTTGCTCAGTTTTTTAAGTTTTGAGTATAGAATACCAACAAGATCATAATTGATAAGAGGTGCTGAAAGTTGTTTTCACCGTAAGGGTTTTGACCTTTTGACTACTTTCATTATACGTGATCCGGAAGAAAAAAGTGTGTCTAAATTAGATCAGGAACTGCCGCGGTCATGCACTGAGTATTCCTTTTCTAACCATTGCTAGGTTGACATATATATTTAAATATATACATGTTGCCCCTTTTGGGTAAGTACAAACGACAGCTTCATACAGAACGTAAAGTCTCTGATTATGTCCCACACTACCTTAGTTATTAAAGCAATTTCATCTTAAAGAAACACGCTAGATTTGGTTAACTTTGCTCTAAGCTAAACGAAGTGATGTGGTAGAAAAAATAAACAAGGTGGCCGTGAGAATTCTAGCCAAGCTTTAAAAACTTCGAGCTCGTGGGCATAGAAAAAAAAAAAGGAATTTCCAGGAAGAGAGAAAGTAAGAATGCCATAAGAAGTTAGACGTAACTGTTGCGGTATCCACCTCCATCACTAAGGAAAACCACGAAAAAGTTTAAATAGGAAGTGTCGGTTTGAAAACTTGAATTTAAAACATCAACTGCTCAATTGCTGTGCTCTGTTATGGAACGTTTTGCACATCATTGCTTAAATTGATTGTGTAGACGTGCGTTCATTATTCTTTTTGACATTATAACAAAAAAATTGAAGTTTCACATATTTGTATTGCAGATCCGTCACAATTGTTCTAAATCAATAATAAATAATTTTATGCGTCATTACGTGTAGGGATTGTTATCATTTTAAAAGAAACCTAAACAAATTATTTTGATTACTTTATTGTGTATATTCCTTTAGGTACTTAAATCATTTACTACCTCATTGTAAAAATGATTTATGGTTACAATTTTATCATCAGGTTTAGTCTGCACTAATTAAGACATTTAGATAATCACATCAATTGATCATTCAATCAAATCTAAACAATCCAGAAACGAATAAGATAAACAAAAGATAAAACACCGTAGTTTATTATTAAACAATTTTTTAAACATAGCCAACTTATGTACTGATGAAAAAAGTGAATTAATAGTGTTTGAGTTCTGATATTACTTTCTAATCATAGTTTAATTAAATATTGTTGTTATATTTCTATGTTATTTAATAATTTGTTAGTAACAGGAAATAATATCATTACTGATTAATTCGTATGTATAATCAATTTAATTATCGAATACTGGTTAGATTAATTAATGAGTAAATAATTACAGAAGAGAATATTAACTAAAAAATTTTATACATAGGTTGAGTAACTGTAACAAAAATGTTTTGTAATTAGAAGAACGAAGAGGAAAAATTAAAAATATTGTTTATATGCAACATCATTAACAACATAAACTAAATGCTAATTTCACTGTTAATTAAATTAACTTCGTAATGTAAGACGATTTTTAATTAGATGTATTATTATGAAAATAATATTAGATGTTATGAAATTTAAGTTTTGAAATGAGCATTATTTATATTGAGAGGCTCGTGTTTATTGCATGCAATGAAAGCGGAGCATTTATTTTTATCTTTCTAAACGTATTCAAATAATTGCTTATATTTATAGATATAAATATAGATAAACATGCTTTCAATATTGATAATGATTGTAAATATATGAACTCTTCAATGATTAAAAAGAAATTCTGTCTATAAAAACAATTACAATAGAGTAAAAATCCCATTGGACAAAATTTTGCTTCTTCTAAGAAATGTAGCAAACAATTAAGGTAAAAACTAGCCACACACCTTATGTCAAAGGTCAAACTGCGGTAACCTCGGTATATAATTACTACTAACTACCAAATTTGGACATTTCAGCAAATATATGGAGATACTGCTATCAACATACATTTTAACAGCAAAATATTTTCTTCGATTCACATTCCCTTTAGGAGACATTATTACAGATATTCATAGCAATCAAGTATTTATGGAAAGTGTCCATGACCCATAAATGATCAACTGACACACAAATATGTGTTATTTAGATAAATTACAAACTTCTATAATAAGAATCTCGGCTAAATCAAAATTTTTATAAAAACGACGTGGTGTTTCTCATCATCAGCTCAACTATATAAAACATACTGGCGACTAAACCGGTTTTCCTTGTTATCCGTTTCAGAATAGAACGCGCTGACCTTCCGCAATAAACTATTGGGTACAATTCTTCTTGATAGCATCTGCAAGCTCTGGGTGAGAAGATTTCTTCAATTGATACACTATAGGCTAGTTCCAGAAGATAATGATTTAATGAGCCGTCTCAAGACAAACTCTTATTTAGGTCAACGCATCATCTCATATTTTCAAAATCGTTTTTGTGTTCGAATCTCATTTCGGGCCTAACGGTATATCCGTTAAAATTTTCAAACGAGTTAGTACTCGGAAATTCCAATTACTGTCTTGATATCTTCTTATGGAATGCTTTTCCATGGTGGAGATTAGTGTCAAATCTGGAATTTTTTGTACTGATCTGTAATAAACAATCACTTTAAGGCCTCGAAGTAGGTATCTGACGACTTTAGAGCCAGTCTGTAGTCAGTTTTGTTAATTTCTGAAAGGACTAACAAGAAGATTACCATTCTGGTAAAAGAATCCAAAAGAATTTAGCAAAAAGGTCTCGATTGGTAAATCTGAAGAGAAAAAGAAATTGCGAAGATTTCACCTAGTAATGTAAAACAACATTGCCATGGGGTCAATAATTAATTCGTTATCCATCCTCTTGAATTGTTTTGGTTTCGAGAAATTATCTTCCTAAGTCAGTACATAATTAAACATTTTTTGGTGAAATTCTCAATTTGAAGGTTAAGTTGCATTTCAATCGCCTGTCTGCTTTTTTAAATTATTCTTGTAGGAAATCGTTTGATTTATATCCATATGTTACGTATAACTTCCTACAACTATAATTACTATGTGATTTCCTCCATATAATCATAAATTATACCCATTTATCTCTAGATTAGTGGGTGATCTCGGATTACTTGATTAGCTGTTATTAGGAAAATTAAAAATAGTTTTAGATAATCTTTCTGATGAACTAGCTGTCATTATCAACAGTTAATCATTATGTGCTACAGTTCCTGCGACAAATTACAAAAAAGCAGGAAGAAACGAATCTTCAAGGTGACTTGATTCATTTTAAAGTTAAAATAGGCCATTGCATCAACATCAGCTGCATGTAAAACACTTTCAACGGTTTTACTCCTTTTTATCCAGTACTAATCAAAATACCTTTAAAAACACTTACATGTTATAGTTTACCTTGATTGTTATTGTTATTTTAAAATGGATTGGAATTTTCGAGATTAATTCTGTCATTTTATAACCTCGATAACTCAATGAGATTTTATACTAAAAATTTGAATGCGTAACCGTTGTAAAATCACTAATCCATAACAAATAATGAGTCATTGCAAAAAAGCTCTCTTTTTGTTGTTAAATTCAATATAAAAAAAATTTATAAAAATATTAGAAATATTACAGTAATTCAATTGAAGGTAGGTAAATTTTACCACGTTTATGGTCATGTTACGAGGTGCTAACGAACTCGAAACTCAACTTTCTATTTTACAATTCCTGATTGTGTTCAGAGTTCGTGATGTGTGTAATAAATTTTTATGTTGCCGCTCATCCTTATAGTTTGTTGCACTTTTATAGAATTTATATATGTCAGTTGATGGCCTTTTATAAACAAATTATCTATAGTTAACGTTTAAAGTACCCTTGAGGTATGTTTGATTTGAAGATAATGCAACTGACACGTTGCAAGAGTTTCTCCACTGTCGTTTATTATAGTAAATTGTTTATGCATAATATTTCTAATGAATGTTTTGTGTTAACCGAAGCGAAGCTGTAAAACATTCAATGAAGGTTAAACAATTTTGCCCTTTTCCCACAATCATCCAAAATTTCATTTGTTTTTTTCTTTTGACGCGTTAAATGTCATTGATCGTTTTTGTCGTTTTTAATAAACACTGAAAGGTAATGTCCGTCTAGTCAATTATACTTGTAGAATGTGTTTTTTTCCGTTATGAAACTGCACCACTTAAACTTTCTTTTTATTGTTGACAAAGAAACGCGGTGGTTATGGTAAAGCGTTTCACTTGATATAACAACAACAAACGATCTTATTTGAGCGCATTAGAGAGTTTTATGAAAGTGTTAACTTCTGGATTGTATTTTAATCATTTCTGTTGGTTTTACCTGGCACCTGTCACTACCGTGTATTAGTTGGTTGAATGTGACAGTAGGAGTAATAGGAGCAAGAATGTGGGATTTTTATGAATGCTTCAAGCGCTGCTGCTTTCGGAAATTAAATAAATAGGCTATAGTCTTGCATTATCGTGTATTTATAAAGAGAAAAATAGAATAGAAATGTTAACCAAATAAACAAATGTAAAAATTTGACAAATTCTCATTAGAGAAAGGTGTCATGTTAATAGTTTCTCCTTGAGCGTTATTTAAATTCATAGATCATGACTTTGCTACTACTAAAGCGTCGTTGCTTAACAAAATACTACAACTTGAGACGTTTACAAACAAATGAAACAAAGTTATAGAATGAGTTCGTAGCCTTACCCTTTGCACTTTAATTTATTGATTTTTTAATGTCACGAAGGATGATTTCGATACCATTTCCAATAATTTAGAATGAGTTGGTGGAATGCATTGAAGTATTCAATTTATAAATTTAATCTGTAAGTAATCAACTCATACATTTTCAGAGATCTTTCCTTAATGTTATTAAAATATTGAATTAAATCTGCTTGTAACTGAAAAAAAGTTTTTTGGTAAATGCCAAAAAACAGTATTGTCATTGTTAAAGATCTTAATCATTAGTTATTAGGTTAATTTGTCGTACAATGATATCCATTTTTATCCTTTTTAATTTGGTTCCGGTTTCGCTTAAGTTTGTTTGTCTTGTCGTAGGTTAGTTTCAATAATTAATCTGGCAATAGAATCATTTCATCTAATTTATTTTATTCTCTGAAACAGTTTTCGAGAAAAGCCCTCTGCTTGAGCACAGGCCTTATCATCATCACTATGGTTGTATTTTCTTTGGGTCTCTTTACTCATGCAAGTTTCTAATTGTTCGAAATGGAATTCACACAATTTGAATGTTTATATTGTATTTGCATTCCATTGTATTTCTTTTGTTTAGTAATAACTCATAACAATACTGTCGCATAGCCTATTCGTCTTTTTGCTTTGGTGTTTGGTTTTGACATGATCAAACCATAAGCATAATTGAATCCACACTATTTTTGTTTTTTCTTTGTATTGTATTTGTTGCACATGGCGCATATTAGACACAGTGTAGCACCACCTAGCCCAAGAAGAAACTACTTCAGCTAATCACAACTGTTGTACTGACCCTAATGTGTACTTTTTTGACTTTTGGTCACCAAGTAGCGTTTTGTATTTCACTGCTTTTCTTTTGTTTAACAATCTTTAATGAATACCACCGTCTTCTTAATTCTCTTAGATGTATTGAGTGCTGATGTCACTGGGGATGCTGCTGCTTTGGTAGAGTTCATTTTTTTCTATCATACGTGTGAAAGCACTCGAAAGTTGGCAAAACTGTTTTTTAAAAAGCACGTTTTTGTTTTAGGAAATTTTGCCACTGACAAATGTTATAGAAAAAAGATCACAAATCATATTTTTGGCACACTTTTCTTTGCTTTTTGTATTTTCCAAATGTCAATGTTTCCAACAAGAAATCTATTAATTTTGTAATTCAATTGTTTTCCTGAGTTTTGCCCATCAAGTTGCGTTTTGCTTTCCACTATATTTCTTCTATTGAATTGATGTGAGTGTTTCAGAGATTATTGCTTGGGTGTTACGTTTCGGCATAAACAATAATCACAACTAAACATCACGATGCACAGTTTTGTTAATTTCTTGCATTTGTTTAGTGGCTTATTTTGTAATTAAATTGTTTTTTTGATTTTTGCCTACCAAGTAGCATTTTGCTCTTCATTATTATTTCTTTTGCTAAGTGGATATGAATGTCTCGGCGATCGTTGCTTGGATGTTTGGTTTTAGCATATTCAAATCACAACTAAACATCCCATTTGTTTTATTTGTTGCATTTGCTTAGTGCACTACTTTGTAATTAGATTGCTTTCTTGAATTTTACCCACCAAGTAGCGTTTTGCTTTTCATTATTATTTCTTTTGTTGAACGAAAATGAGTGTTTCTGAAATTGTTGTTTTGGTGTTTGGTTTTTGGCATGTTCAGATCACAACTGAAGATCTCAATTCACACTTCTGTTTGTTTCCTGCTTTTGTCAAATGTTAATGTATCCAAAAAGAAATCATTAATTTTGTAATTAAGTCTTTTTCTTGAGTTTTGACCACAAAGTAGCTTTTTACATCTCGCTGTGTTTCTTTTGTTTAATAATAACTCCTATGGACACCCTCGTCTTCTGTGAGTGTTCCAGACAGGTGCCCAGAGACCGGGAAAGAACGTCAGGGTAAACCAGGAGAAATTTTAAAATCTTAAAAAGCAGAGATTGTGAGATGTGACCTGTGACCTGAAAGGTCTTTTCCCTAGATAGCTATTATTAGTAAGTTACTCTAGAATGCTGTAAGATTGAAACCTGAAAATACAAATATTTACTGTTCTGTAGGCAATTAATAGTTACCGTCTGAAAGTTAAAAACAAAATAACCTGAAAAAACAGGGAATTTGATTATCAATTTTCGCTGGGTAACAGCGATTGTTCTTTTGGTGTTTAGTTTTGGCATGACCAGATCAAAACTGAATATCTCAAGGCACACTTTTTCTTTTGCTTTTGCTAAATGTTAATGTTCTCAGAAGAAAACAAATTTTGTAATTAAATTTCTTCTTTTGAGTTTTGGCCACGAAATAGCGTTTTGTATATCATTGTATTTCTTTTGTTTAATAATGACTTACATGAATACCCTTGTGTTCTGTGAATGGCTCAGCTATTATTGCTTTGGTGTTTGATTTTAGCTTGGAAAAATCATAACTGAAGGCACAACTTTTTTGGTTTAGTGTTCTGTATTTATCAAATTTCTTCAGTAGTGTTTTGCATTTCATTGTTATTTTTTTCCTTTGTTTAATACTAGATCATATGGATAAGTTCGTCTTCTCAATTTTTATTTCATTTGCTTATGTGAACGTTGCAGAGATTGTTGCTTGGGAGTTTGGTTTTGGCTTGACCAATGTTCTTTTCGTTTCTATTTTTTGTTGTTCTTTGAATTAGCTAAATTGATTTTGTAATTAAATTGTTTGCTTGAGTTTTGGTTATCGAGTAGCGTATGGATGAGCATAATCACAATTATTGGCTCAACGTTTGTGTCCAGAAGTACCATCTAAATCGAAAAATGTAAGGATCACCACGGGCGTAACTAACACTCCCGTGATTCCCGCTGTGTGTTTAGAGACCAAAACTAAAAATATTCAGTTTCAACCTGCGGAATCCGTGAACGACTTCTCTTCTAAACTTGCCTGATATTATGCCGAGAGCGCTCAATCAGGGCCAATTGCAATCTATCTTAACGTTAGTGATAGGCTGTGAAAAACTGAAAAAGTTGCCATGTTGCAGAATTACACCATCCACTCGATTGCAGATGCTTATGATGCATTCATTGTGAAAGGGCACATAATATAACGTGGTTACTACTAGACGTTTGCTATCGTCATTCTCATCGTTCCTGAGGCAATGGAGGAGAAGAGTGTAGCTTACAAAAACTCTAAAACTTGGTCATTTGAATTAAGATCTGTTGAACTGCTGTAAACAGAAAACTGATTCGAACGATTTTTCATTTTTTCTGTTCTTTTAATTAAAAAGACAAATATAAATTTTCTTTTTGTGTATCCAAGGCCTAATACCAAATAATGATCCCAAATGCTTTTTTAATTGTAGATAGAACCTACTACAGTTTAGATATTATTTGATAGCAGCCCTCTCTGGCTACATCTTTAAATGGTAGGAATAGAATAAAACTCTTGAAATGATTTGATTTTTGTCTTAGTACCAATTTATTCATGATCCTATAAACCTAACCTTCTCTATGTTTTTCTCGTTGAATTCGATCTGTGTTTGTTATTTTCTAGTTGTATGATATCTCTTACATCTTCTACAACACTACCTAGCTAATTTATTATTAGCGGAAAAGGCCAAAATATTGTATATCAGAGCAATCTCTTTTTTGGCCTAACCCTGAAATTCCAGATTCCTTTTTTTTTATTATTTGTCAGATGGAAGCAACTAATAGGATTGAGGCTTTCTGACCAAGAACACATCTGAGAATTGATCCTACATGTCAGTTACAGCTTTACCCATTAACCAATTTTTGGTATCTGATTTAATTAAGTCAACTTTTAGCATCGTGATTAGTAATTTACACATTAGTTTGTTGCTCGCTTAATTTTACAAAAAGTAATACTTAGATGAGTGTAGCTTACTTTTTGGATACTCCTCGTATTATCAATACTTATTTACAATGGATTAACAATGAAAACACATCTTTTTAATAAATTGGGAATTTATTCAATTTAAAAATTAGAAAGTTACGTTACGTCTGCAAAGAAAAATACAAAAGATGAAAAATCCACCTTTTGATTTAAAGTTTGCAATCCGCCTTTAAATCATTGATGAAGGATTAATGGAAATAATTTTTAAGTTTGAAACCTACGCTAAGTTATACCTGAAAGATTTATTAGAGCAATGCTAACATAGTAAGAAGAAATATCAGCAAACCTGTTACAACTTTGGTTTCGCAAGACAAAGTTCTCGATTCAAACACCAATTAATATTGAATCATAATTAAGTACCAATTACAAGAGCAAAACAAACACTTGCTAATACAACAGGTGTGCCTTTAATATTATGAATTTCAGCACGCAATTGAACGCTCTAATTTCAAGCCAATGATAATATTTGAAGGTGTCTTTACGAGAGTGTGACAAATATTTTATTAAACATAAAGAACGTGCAAGTATACGTATTAAATCCTGTCTCTATTAACAATAATAATAATAGTAATAATAACAACATATTAATTATTTTTTTAAAACCTCGCTAGAAAATTATACTTTTACTCAAGTTTTTATTCGTTCAGAAAGCGAAACAAAATATAGGTATACTATATATGTTGTTTAATAAATAACAGTCCTTGAAATTTATATCTTATTAGAACGTAAAAAAAGCAAATAAAAACTTTAAATTTTTAGATCAAACACAAAAGTTCAAACAACAACAATTATGGTAACGAAATCTTAAAGTGAAAGGCGAAGATGTTATTGCTTGAAAATCACGATGATGGTACATTATTTCTTCTTCGTGTTGCACATCTCTTTTCAATTTATGTTAACCGAAGGGAACGTAGTATGCATACATAAATCTAAATAAGGTTTTTCTCTTTACCAAGCAGTGATGAATTACAATATCTTGTTTGCCTTCGTACCAGGCACGAGACGTGGCTGAAAATATATTCGAATTTCTAAGGAGAAGGATAGCTCGATCGTTCTTGTTCGCTCACATATTACCTATTTTATTCTAGAAAATCGTCATTGTCGTAAGACCAGAAACACTTATAAATAATTACATACGTTTGTTTGCAACTCTATCATTTACTTATTTACACGATTATTTTCTATGTAGGTTTCGTTTCAAGGCTAATTGTTTATAATACAATGCAAACACTTAAAATATTTGAAGTTTGTTGCGTAACCCACCGTTGAAATCTCCGAATGCACTGAGAGATGCATAATTTTAATATATTACAATGACAATCACGTACGTTTATTTTTATATCAAGTTTGAAGAAAAGTCTAAAACGTGAAATAAATACAAAACTGAACCATTGTTTGCGGATGTACAAGGAATAAATTCTTAGTTCTCATGTATCGTTAATTTACAATGCTCCTTTCATCAAACGACGAACAATTGTGAATGTAAAAACCATTATAAAGCAATTTATCTTTAGGATGTATTTGTAGAAATAATAGAAATTTATGAGAAATTTGCTTTCAGACTATAAATTTTAAATTTGTTGATTTTATCTATGTCCTTTTTTCCTTCTAATATAATGAAGAAATTAAAATTAAAAGACATAAGCATAACCTTCATATTAAATAGTGAAAGTTACAGGATTTCACATACAATCTTTCTTTTATATTTTTTAAAAAAATTCGAATTTCAACTAAAATTACTAAAAATACTCAAAGACGGATTAACTTTGTTTTTAGCTTCCTCATAGTTATTTTACTTTGTTGTTTGTAAATTCCGTCTACATCTTCCTCAATTACTGTAATTGCCTTAATTCAGACAGATGTGTTGGTTTCCTGAATAATTTTTTTCTCACTTATTATATGGTTCTATTCCGACATTAATCAATTTGTTTCGTAATCCGACTCTTTTGAAATTTTAATTGGTGGATTATAACCTTGTTCTTTCCTATTATTCGCATTTATATACATTAATAACCTGACATACATCTCCTCTTGTTTTTGTAAATTCTAATTTTATGCCATGCGATTTTTGAATGTAAATGATATTTTATTTACCCCTACTGTTTTCTATCATTTCTGAGGATTTACTCACCTAACCTAGGAAAATCCCAAGTGCGAGAGATTATCTAAGCTCCTTCTATGCTCAAATTTTATAATTACAAATTTTTAATTGCTTTAGGGTTACTGATACTAATAAACTTTTTTAAGAAGATGTTGTTAAATAGGAAATTTAATTTTAAAACTCTAGAGTTCTCTATTTACATGTACTGAGTGTCCTAGAAAAAGCAAAAACTCTTGAAGTACAATTATCAGTTATTCATCTCGTAACTAGAACTACCCAATGTACATAACTGTATTTTGAGCGTTATGTGTCAAGGTGTCATTACTTTAAGATATTTTAACAAGAGACGCAACAGCTTAAGCTTCTTTTGCGTCTTGTCTTCATTTTTTTATGCTACTGAGTTTGTTTATACTGCATACTATTCATTTCACTAGCATAGGGAGACAACCGCCTATCTTAGGTGCCAAAGTCAAGCAGCTCATTTATATTTTACGGTTTCTGCAGGAGAGATGGGCGTCAGGACTTTGATCACTTACTATTAGTAATTAAAAACAAGAATTTTGAACTGTGAAGGTAGCAAAGAGTAGCTCGGGATGGACCTAAAACCCCCTAAGCTAAAGAGACAGTTTTGCGCAGTGTTCGGTAGTGTTCAAACGTCGGTTGTGGAGATCCGGAGATTTGCAGATCTCCTATTCGCTGTTGCTGCTTGGGTTTATTTGGCGCAACACTTTCCTTCCCCAGCACTGCCCAATGGACATCCATGCCCTAGGAAAAACCGTCGGATGCATGACACCTATGCCCTGGGAAGAAACTGGACTACTTCCGTCAGATGTGTTTTTTCCTTTCTCTCCTGTAGTTAGTAGGTTTGCGGTCCCAACAGTTTTCTACAACCACCGTTTTACTCTAGCAGCCATTGCCGAGTTCCACCTTCACAACCTAGAAGCCATCTTTTTTTTACACACCGTCGATGTTTTTTTCCCTAGAAAAGCGTAAAACAACCTTGAACAACAACGACGACAAATACGAGAGTTGGTAGCCTATGATCTATAAATCTTTTGTTAAAACATTAAGCTGTATTTGGAGTGTTACTAAAAGTCTTCATAGTAACAGATCCAGAAACGTTAGATACCTAAGCGTGAAGTCGACACATTCGCAGATTCCTCTCTTTTTTTAAAAAGAGTAAACCATGTGAATGGTCGGATCAATTCGAACTGACCACATCACTATCAACATTGTGGTTGACCTTTCCAGTTAGCCAAGACGAAAAAAAAAGTAAAAATGAACAAAAATTCATTCTAACCAGATCATCTTTGTATTTATATACAAAATATGTTTTTTACCTTCTCAGAAACCTTCAAATCGCAACTATCAATGCACATCCATAGTCTCCTTCAATAGCGCTGGAATACATTGATAAGAAAGTCTCAGAGAGAATTAGATTAGTTCAAATGAATGAGTAAATATTGAAGACAAAGTGTTATCTGTATCCTCCAATGGTATTTTTTAGATGCATTTCTTCACCTATAAAGACTCCTTTGCATGATTTCAGTAATATTTTACCAGTTGTTTTTCTAAAATGCGTTTTCTCGAACGGAAATGCATGTCTAGAGTCTTATGAAAGCTTGCCCTTAAGGTTTGTGACGTAGACGGTGGTAATATCTTTAGGAATGATTAAACTCAACTGTTGGCCACTGAAGAAAGTTAAAAGAGGAATACAAAACGCGGCTTTTAATCGGCCACAGCTAAGCATTTAGCTAAGGAAATTAATATACAGTCGAGTCGGGACGTTTTACTTTGTAGACAGCTTACGAGAAGCTTTTTCTATGCGTGACCTCTAGTTCAAAACGCTCGGATAGCGACTGCCAACGTGTATACGCATGATTCTGACCTGCATTGACTTCTAATTGTAACTCATTGTTTTATTTATTTTTTATTTTAATTATACTACTTGACATGTTAATTGTTACGTGCATCCTCCGTTCATATTTTTGGAATGCATTTCTTTACTTTTTAATTACTTAAGTTTATTTCTATAACGTACTCATGTTCGTTAAACATTAATTTTTTTTAATATCATAAAGTTTAATACTAAAATTTAACAAAAATTTATTTTGAAAATGTTTTGTTCTCTATTTATTATAAGTATTGTCAAGATTGAAATGATTATGGTAACACTGTACAAGGTATATTTTACGACTGACTTAACTCGCTTGCATTTACGTCAATTCTGTTTGTTCGAATCTACCTTGACTTCAAAACCGTAGTACAAAGTTGTGCGTGGAAATTCTTACGTGTGTCGAGTATTTGTTAATAAAAGATTCTTCCGTTACTATGATAAAAAGATTTAGTTACTTGTTCACCTTGAATCTCCTAGCGTTGATATTTTTGCCACGGATGACTAATTAATATGAGAGACTTTTAATCGATTACTATTTATAATTAAATTAAATGAATGCAAATACTCTACTGATATTGCAGTTTTTCTTTCAGGCATATCACCGTCCTCAATCTGCATCAGTACAAGTGGCCAAGATCATAGCTGTAACTGTTGTTGTTGTATCTGTAGTACTCGGAGGCTTCCTATTAGCTTCTGCATATGTAACAGCGAACGCATCCTGCAGGCAATTAGAGCAGGAATTGCAATTACTCACCGAAACCGCCGACCGACTGCAACCTCTCCAACCAGAGGCACTAATTCAGGTAAGTTTCCGTCTATTATGATTTTGAAAAAAATAAATATTCAAATTTTTTAAGCCAAGACTAGTAATCAAGGTTAGAAACCGGAATAAATTATTTGAAACAGGTCTTGATTTACGTCACTCATACCTTTCTTTTTCCATACCTATCGATGATTCAATTCTTAAACTTGTTACATCTTTTTTTTTAAATTCCGGCAAGTGGGTGAAATTAACAAGTTCCTCTTTTTTGTGCAACTAAATGTAGCACAAACAATTATAGTAATATTTATTTGGCCAAAAATCTTTTCAGCATAAAATTAGCCGTGTTTGTAGTTTCTCACTTATTTTACGGTAAAGTGCTCCTTGGATTCTTGAATGTGCATTAAAGAAGAATTAAGAACAACCTTATTCAGTGGAGATTGTTTCTAGGTCACTTTGTTCCTTCTATAGGTACGATATAAGTGGTTATTTCTCTTTTTCTGGTTTTTTAAAATTTATTCTTATTAATTCTAAAATGAATCATCTAGAAGGAAAAAAAATCAATGCTTAATTCAAGAGGTACTACTACTGTAAATGTCAGTCGACCTCGTAGCTGTATATCAACGTATGTATCTACTAATATGTAGGTATACATGAAAGATTTCATTTTAAAATTGAATCGAGATAATATTTAAATTATTGTAATTTACATCTGTTTTTATATGAACTATATAAATGTTTAATTTGCTAGTTAAATGCAGTTTCTAGAAAGTTGTGAAATCGTAATAACCTCGAGAAACTGTAGCAGAACGATTACCACAGATAATGTAAATGAATGATTATATACACGGCATTTCATGCTTTGAATAGAATGGATGTACTTGTTGATTTAAGTGACTGTCTTTTCTTTCTCTATCAGATTGTATTTAATTTTTTGTTTAATTAAATTTCACATTTAATAATAATGCAATTTGGACAGTGTAATATAGTCAAGCAATGCGTTCTTGCATTATTATGATTTGTGACATTTGTTATTGATCAATAAATAAATGATCCATGACAGAAAAAAATCCAAGGATGTAAAAAGTCTGTTTAATGCACGAACAGGTTTCAATTAGTTAAAATTAAAAATGATTTCAAGCCAGAATTATGGAAATATATGCTTTCTGCCTTTATTGTGCCCCAAAGCCGTATTAGAGTTTTCCAGATATCATTCGGGTTTTTACTTTCATTATTATTATTCTCAGTTAAATGGCAACGAAACGTGGATGGTTGCTTTCGCTACTGTATTGAAGGACTGGAGGTTGGGCACTTTTAATGCCAGTGATAATACTTATGGACTGACTGGAAGAATCCGTTTAGTTCCTATCGAGCATAATGTCAAAAAGAAACAGAAGAGTTGGTTTACTTTTTGATGGCAATTCAAAGCTATTTTAACAATGAAGTATTTTGAAAGCGTAAACTTGTTCTGAACGCACGTCGAGTGGCGCCTCTAAGAAACATAAACTGGAATTAAGTACCATTGCGCCCCTTTGCAAGGTTATGTTATGAGCCCCTCACAAAAGATCGACTAGCTGGTGTGGTTCGGCAACGTTGTGGCTTTTTCATTTATTATACTATAACTGAAACGAATGATATCCTCGATTCAACCCTCTAGCTTCCTAATCAAAACCAATAATATTAATGAATTCTGTCATCAATTCAGAATGTCCAGCAATTTGCCCACGCTCATCAAAACCAGTATTTCAACCATTTTCAACAAAGGGAGTAAACCCACCATCACAGATTATGAATTTGCAGGATAATTTTGACTCTTGCATGCTCCTAGAGTTGTCGTGGCTGTTTCCTTGGAAATCGTGTTGCCATCCGAAAAGTCTGTTTTTTTTTCTTCCAATCGACAGCTTAAACACATCGAGACGAAGAGGGGTTAGAGATGGTGGTACTAGCTGCATTCACCCTGACGGGCCCTTCTCAGCATGATACAATACAAACAGTAAATTAACAAAAAATTTGTTTACTGATTCTCCAAGTTGAAGTTGGATTTTCAAGTTTTTGATTGCTACGCCCCCAAGCACAAACACGAATTTAGAAGAAATTAATGAAAGTCAAGAATCTGAAAAGAGCAGGCGAATTCAAAGAAAGTTATGAAAATCAAAGAAGGTTAACTGTGAGTTTTTATTGTCTGTAAGATATTCTACTGATGATGCTGCAAGGCAAAATGGTAAAAATGATCTAACAAGTCAGAGGACCTCGAAGGAAATAATAAAACATTAAAAGTCCAAGGATTTTACGGAAAGTCGATGGTAATCAAGGAATATCAGGGGAAGTCAAAAAAATCTAAAGAGTTTGAGAAGAAGTCAGAGGATTTCAAAACAAAATTAGTTGGCAAAGAGACCATACAACAAACAATAGATCGTTCTTCATGACGTTTGCTTGTATTCCAAGACAAAAGGTATGTCATGATTATAAATTAGGGCAATCAATAAGTCATGTACTCTTATGTAGTTTAAAGCGGCAAGACACATCTCACATTTACTAGAAGAGAAGAAGCCTTTTGTTTGTTTTTCAATAAGTCAAAGTCAAAAACTAAAGGGTTTTCCAATAAGAGGTGTTATTTTGAATAGCCCGCTATTTTGGTAGATGTCACTTTTGAAGCTATCATTTTTTGACATTTGACAAGTAGAAACTACGCCATTAATAAATATGGAACGATACACGCTTCAACAACGCATTGAAATTATTAAAATTCACTATAAAAATGGTGAAAATTTGGCAGAGACGGTTCGTAAAACTCGAACATTTTTGGGTCACCGTGAAGCACCTTGTCGGACCGCAATACAGAAATTGGTGAAAAAATTCGAGCTCTTGGGACAAGTTAGTGATGTGAAGAATAAAACCCGTGCACGTCGCTCAAGAACAGCCGAGAATATTGCTGTTGTAGCCGAAAGTGTTAAAGAAAACCCAGGTTTGTCCATTCCTCGTCGTTCTTTGGAATTAGCCATTCCACAAACGTCATTACACCGTATTTTGCATAAAGATTTGGGTCTTAAGGCTTATAAAGTCCAGTTAACACAAGAACTCAAGCCGGCCGATCATCAACAACGTCGTGTCTTTGCTGATTGGGTCGTTGAAATGCATGAAAATGATCCAGAATTCCATCGAAAAATCATCTTGAGTGATGAGGCCCATTTCCACCTCGGTGGCTTCGTCAACAAGCAAAATTGTCGGATCTGGGGCTCAGAAAATCCAAGAGTTATTGTTGAAAAGTCTCTCTATCCTCAACGTGTGACTGTTTGGTGCGGTTTATGGTCCGGCGGAGTCATTGGACCTTACTTTTTCGAAAATGAGGCTGGAGCAACAGTTACGGTGACTGGATTGCGCTATCGAGAGATGATTAACGATTTTTTATGGCCGGAATTGGATGGTATTGATCTGGACAACGTTTACTTTCAACAAGACGGCGCTACGTGCCACACAAGCAACGAAACCATTGATCTTTTACGGAAAAAGTTTCCGGACCGTGTTATCTCTCGAAGAGGTGATCACAATTGGCCACCGAGATCTTGTGATTTAACACCTTGCGACTTCTTTCTTTGGGGCCACGTGAAAGAGAAGGTCTACGCCAACAGCCCAGCGTCGATTCAAGACCTCAAAGATGGAATTCGTGAGGCTATCGAGGACATAGGGCAGCCACTTTGCGATTTGGTTATGGAAAATTTCATGAAAAGGATATTGTCCTGTAAGCGTGGTCGTGGTGGTCATTTGCCTGATGTTATTTTCCACTATTAACGGCATACCTTCCTCTTTATAATGAAATAAACATCCGATCATTTATATTAAAAAATGGCACTTTTCTTTGAATATCAAAATAACACCTCTTATTGGAAAACCCTTTAGAAACAGAAATACAAAAGAAAATTGGTGTCAGAAGGTTTGCATATATTTTGCAAAGACAAAGATTACATCAACACCTTCTCAATTAAAGGTCACCAAACGAAAGGTAATTAAGTCGGAGTTATCAGTGTTATTAACTGTACCTATCTTTCAAAATAACAACGATTGGGATATATCTAAATTAGATTTTTCTATAAGACAAAATCTTAGAACTTTCTATACTATGGAAGGTAACAAACTTCTCTTCCTGTCACAAAAAAAATTAATTAATTTACAAGGAAGATTTTACTTAATTTTCTAAAAAACTTTTTTTTCTATGAAAGTAACCAATCTGTCAATCTCACCAAAAGTTCAAAACGGATATTTCCTTTATCTAACAAAGAAAACAAAACAATTCAAGAACAGTTATATAACATTACCTTTTTTTTGTATCCATTCGTTTAAATCAGTTTTATTTTTGGCATCATTTCAGGAAGTGCCATCTTGCTACGGGGAATTACTTCGAATAAAATCTACAAGAAAATTTATTATTAAATAAAACCGCAACTTTTTCAAGAGTATTTTTGTTATTAGATAGAGCGCAACAAGAGCAGTTCTTTTATAAACATAAAATATGCATTTTATAAAATGTTATAGCGGTTATTAACCCCAGAAGGAAGTAGTTTATTGTAAAACAGGCTGCAATGAAAGTATTATGTAACACGTTGATTACTTCTTCTAGGTAATTTTTTTCCTCGAGGTATCTTCAGCTAAAAGGTGCGTGACTTTATTTATACAAAGAAACGGAAAGAGCGGTACTATCTGGCCACGAATAAGAAGAAATAGTAACGAACATAAATTTGACATTTAATAATGAAAGATGAACAAAGCTTCAAGTATCATTCATCAACTACTAAAATATTACAAGCTGTAACTTATAACTTGAGAATGCTTTAAGTTAAAAATAGAAATTCGAAGTACCTACATAAATACATAGATATAATACTTATACATCGTACATACAAGTGTGTGTAATTAAAGGAATATTCATACAACTACTGTATGTAATAAACATCTTCATGACTAGGGCAATGGTGAAAGCGAGAGGTCTTTACTCTTAGGAAGCAGGTCGCAGCTGTTTTCTGGAGGATAACATGTTCTATCCGGTGTCTCAATACGCTCCGTTTGTATTATTTCCATTCTTGTTATTCAATGCTTGAAAATCTAGATAGAGATGTAAAACAAAGATGTTTCTCTTCTATTTTATTAACCTACTAGATCGCATTTATATTTGGTGGCGGCAACTTCGGCATTTTTAACAGAATGTCTTATTAGGTCAAGGAATCTTCTCTATTCCGTTCTATTCAATTCTAAACAAAATCTTGGTAGTAGGTGATGGATTATTTGTTTCAACACAGTTTCTTTTCTGAAACTGAATATCGGCTTTTTAAAAAATTCCATTATGTATTATTTATTACAATATCGTGCTGTGCTTTCCAATTATCACTTTTTAGTTTTAGAATATTTGTTTGTTATGTTAATGAATTTGTATTTTTTGTCATAAAGATATTGCATGCGTATGCTAATTACCTGGCAGAAAGCAACAAAATCTGTAAATTTCTAACTCAAGATTGCAATTATCAGCAATAGGTGAAAATGAGTCTTTTCTTCTGTGAAGGTTGTTACATAAACAAATTAATTAATAAGAAATTGTTAAATATAAAAATTGTATCAAATTGTATAAAAGTATCTTGGGTTGCATAAACACTGTAACATTATGATGAGGCTGTTAATTTATTTCATTTGTCCAAATTGATTTGGTTTGAAACCTTTTGCTAACTAATTTCGTTATTAGTTGTGTTTTTGACTAAAAGTCAATGAATGAAAGAATGGATAAACAGTAATAAACATCCATTTACTTTTACCCTTCTGCAGTAATAAAATACAATATTGGTGTAGCTGAGACTGGCTACTCGCTGCAGCAGTACTCAAGAGGATGTGGTCCGCCTTATACTGTTCTAAGTCTGTTCATGGCCCTTCAATCCATCACCTTGAGAGACTACTGGGGTTCAACAGCCACCACTCGAGGATGACATAGTCCTTCAAAACACCACCACTTCTCATCCTTATCGTCGGAACATTCTTCTATCTCATCCTGCATACACTGCAACAATACAGACTATGAATATGTTACATCGTGTCATCTACTAGAATTGTCAGTCGCACCATTTACACCATTAAAGCAGGAGTGACAATCCCAGAGTCATCTTGAAAGAAAATCAGTTCCTACCATCAACACAAGATCAACTTAATAGGGATGGCAAGGCCCCTTGAGGGAGAAACACAATGTAGCACTCTCTTTATTACAATTACATCGTTTCAAGGACTAACATCGCTGCAAAAATATAACGCAGCAACCACTTCATTAAAAAGGTACAGAATCCGTATTCAGGATTTTGAATTGAAGTAAAAAAATTTCCACTAACCGAAGAAATTCATCTCTGCCACAGGAAATAAACTAAAAAAGAATTCACATAAAACCTTGCCAGAGAGAATCGATGCATAGATAGACAAATAGAAGGTCGAACTTACTTTTAAAGTTCAATATAACATATATCTGCCTCAAGGACAATTAGATAAAGAAGGTATACCTCATGAAAGATGGTCAAATCAAAGATATACCAGTCTGCCTCAAGAACAGAAGCATACCACCTCACCAGACAATTAGATAAAAAAGAGGAGTAACATCGAATTCATTGATGACAAATCCAAATAATTGACGTCATAAAGACGTCATTTCTGTTCCGTATTGCTCACGTGATTAAATATAACATATATTTGCGTTATTTATTTTTTATCAAATTTTTATTTTCTAGTATAATGCCAAAAAGACATATACATCGTCATTAAATAACGTCCTTTTCAAGTCTTAATATGACCTCTTTGCAAGATTGGAAAAAGTCACTTCTTTTACTTTTCAACAAGCCAGTGGTCAAGACTATTTCATCTTGGGTTTTGAATATTTCTAGTCAACGGATATCTGTTAACGTTCCAATTTAATAGAACTGTTTTGTGATTTTATGTTTAAGTTTTCGCAGTCAATAGAATGGTCTCACGCTAAAACTATCTAATCTCATACATATAGTATGTAGTACAAGTATGCAATTTAAAGCTTAATGATCTGTGATTAATCTGGGAATTTCAGTTTTAACCATTTGGTCAAAACCTAGTCCTAATCGCCCTCTTTGAGCTGTGGCATTCTGGCGCCTTTTAAAACGCAAATGTAACATAACTAATGATCAATAAATCGTGTGAATTAGACTTCACTTTGCTTACTGGTTTACCACCTCGCTTTAAGGATTCAATATAAAATATACAAGTGCGTACAAAAGGAGCTTCGTAAAGGATTTACGTCCCATTAGTTAACCACGGGAGTAAACAAATCAATCAATCAAAAGTAGGAAGACTTCAACTTACAGAACGGTGAAGAGTTTACCATACCATTTTCCTTATATCACAGGATAAAGATATCGCAACAAATCAAAAAACAAAGAATAGACCAATCAATTCAAAATCTACTCATTTTCAAGAGTAGCTAGACCAACTAGAAACCGCCGGCAAATCAAGACAGTTCAAAGGTCAAGCAGCTTTATAACGGAAGACTCCATCCTTGAGACTAAGACTCCCAAGCGGAAAAATGATATAGTATATAGTAATTTTTCTCGATTATTCTACCATAAGATCTTCAAAACTGGTCTACCTTTTTTCGACTTATAGAGGCTCAAAATACTAGCAATGCACTAAATCAATTGAGAGTAAATGAGCTCTGATTTACAAATTTTATTCATCCTGTTCATTACAGTTCTTCAGCTTTTGATCATAGAACTGATAATAACTGAGATAAAGCTATGATTGGATTCATCGGAAAACTTTTCGTGGTTGGAAGTTTGTTCCGTCTTTCATGAGGCACACTGAATATTAGAGAAAAATGAATTATTATCTGGAAGAAAATTATATCAACCTTGTATTTTAAGTTTTGCTGGTTTGTATACAGAAATGCTCACCTTGGATTTTGTTGTCTTTCAGGCATATATCTTGATACACCTACACTACTATTCTTCTATTACTAAATTAATGTTTTCTTCTGTACGATATTTTTTATTTCTTTATTGAATTCATCAAGCGACTATACAAACGTTTTTTTGATTCAATTAAATATGCTGTAATTATAAATTTGATCCTATCATCTGTATAATATTCACATCCTGAGGTTGTTATTGTTTGTAGAATTTCTTTTATTGTTCATTGTAATCAATTATTTTATATAACAATTAGTTACTGTATAAATCGGTATGAAAATTTTGTAAACTTTATTATGTTTACTCTGACCCCTGGACTACAATTATTTCTATACAAAAACAAACTTGTTTTTTTTCTTTAATCTTCCATTGAATAACAATGATAAAGGAGAAACTCCGTCACCTTATTATATTCACTTTTTCATTTTCTCTTTTTAAATATGAAGTCCATTAAAATATTTTTCTATTTCAGGAAGAACCTAAACAACAAGCCGATAATTCTATTCAAGCTGAGGAATCATCGAGACATGTTAAAGAAGTACAAGATAACAATGTATCTCAAGATTCCGACAGTGTTGACAACAGTTCTGATTCCGAGTCAAGCAACGAATCCGAAGAAGAAGAAAGAGTAACACCTATTCATATCAAACTTCCTTTGCAACTTGATTTCGATGATCTCGCTGGAGCCATCATTGATAAGAATCAACGCTCTAAAATGAATTGCATTGTGGAAAAGAAGCGTGCCGAAGAAGTCGTTGATCATCAACCTAAGACTGTAAGACTACCATTCGGAGTTAATTTGACAACTGATCCTCGTTATGAACATGTAACTGGAGAAAGGATGATCATTCTTTGCGAGAGTGGTAGCTTACAAAGGTAAACAAGACCAATTTGAATTAATTAAACTAAGATAATAATAGTAAAACTTTTTTCCTAGGCACACTCAACCCCAACCTCAACCACAACCTCAGCCTGAAGAACAAGAAGAAACTGTGATGATTCAGCCCGTAGTTATTCCAATTGGTCCCATCAATCCCTTCCAAACCCACATGCCTCAACAAATGCGTCCATCTGTGCAACAACAGGCAATGCCCATGCCCCATCCCATGGAAACTTTACGTCCTCCAATGCCTGGCCCAGTGATGTCTCAAACGTCTTCTCAAAGTGCTCCAGTAGCTCCAAATCCTTTCATTCAACACATTGCTCAACAAATAATCAACCAAAGGATACGTATGGAAATGCAAAGAGCCCACGAAGAAGCACAACGTGCTGCTCAAGAAGAAGCCTCTCAAAGGGAAGAAGTCAGCAACGAAGTTCCGCAAGCTGAAATCGAACACCGTCGTATTCCAGGTGCTGAAGTCGTAATGGCTCAAAGAATCCCTATTCCTGAAGAGATTTTAAGACAAATTAACAGGCTACCAAATCACGAAGTGATTGTGTCTGTTTCTGAACAAGAACCTGAAGAAGCCCCACAAGAATTACGTATCATTCAACATCCCAGACAAAGCGCTCAAGAAATGAATGGTAGACAAACTTATGCTAGAGGACTTCCAGTTCATATTCCAGTACCTATGATGCAACAACAAGAAATGCCACAAGAACATCAAGAACATGTTGCTGCTGCAACAAGTGAAGAATTGAGACCACATTGTAAGTTTTTTATGAAAACAGTTCTTAACTTTGAGATTATTACAAATTTAATTTTCAGACGTTCAACCTCGTTCTGTACGTTCTGTGGATGCTCTTCTTCCAAAGAGTCAAAAACGTGTAAAGCGCTGTTCTTGCGATTGCGCTTGCTAAAGTAAAGTAGTTTCAATAGAAACAATGTAAAAAAAGCAATACAAAATATATTTACTATTTTATATTTAAAAAGTGTCGGTCAAGAACAGCTGTATGGAGTAGTGGAGGTAAGTATAACATCATTTAACATCTCCTCGTCTTTATCTGATTAATATAATTAATTTGTACTTAATAATTGTATGCAGTAGTGAAGCTATTTCAGTACCTACCTAGTTTTCTTCGTCTTTCATTTTTCTTTGCTTTATTCTTGTAATTTTAATTACTTAAAAGAAAAATAGTTTTAGGTATTATACATAAAACTACTGTAAATAGAATAGAATTTGAGTAAATACAGTAATATATGTTGGGTCTGTGTGATAAAAGCTTTAGTGATGATTATTTTGTAAAAATTGTCGAATAAATATTACTAAATTTAAAATTGTTTTATTTGTGTTTACCTAAATGGATGTGAAATAGGCTAAAACACAAGCAAAGACTACTTTACCTTGGTAGGTATAACGATAAAGAACCCATACACTATACAGCGCACAGGCGCCCAGTGGACGTTATTTAGGCGTATAAATTTTGGCGGACGGATGTCCAAGGTTTGGCTGGCGTGTCACAATTTTGGACATTCAACGGACGTCTGTTGCTGCACGTAATTTGAATGTCAGACGTCCAATGGAAGTCCAGATTAAAAAAAGTGCAAAAAGATTCATTTCAACCTCTGACAACATTGATAGAATCTTGATCAATATGAAAAGTAGATCAAGCGATCTAGACGTACTTGTAAATGCTTCTCTAGTTGGCAGTGATGTGGAGTCGGAAGAACCAAGGCCATAAATATGTAAATTTTTTCGTCTCTGGGCAAGAAGATTCACTTTGTTAAGATTAACAGAAAATTCTTTCCTAATAAGAGAGGTTTTAATGTTAGAAGTCAAGAAAATTATAAAATTTTACAGTTCTTAATATCACATTGTTAAACGTGTGCATCCTTGGACGAACAGTCTCTTTTCTGTGAGTTTTTTATAAAAACCCATCAAATGCAAAAGCACTTCACACATTAAATCTAGCCTTGACTCGCAAAGGCTCTGACAGTTAGTTAGATTTATTTTAATTAGATAACTAATTAATTAAATTAATTAATCTAGACAAAGACAGTTGATTCAAAATTGCTCATAACTAATAGACACTTTAATCTACTGATATAATGATTTTTATCATATTTCATAGTAATAATTAATACAACATTCTTCTATAGCTTGGCAATGGTTAGTGCCCACTGTTATAACATTACAACCTCTTTTCTTTCAGACTTAAAAATCATAAAAAAGCATTTGTGTGAAGTATAATGTATTTCATTAATTCAAATTATACTTTGCTGGAATTACTAAAAGTTTCTTATCGTATAGATAGCCTAATCCCTACTTGTAACACTATAATGAACATTTTGCAAATCATTGTTCAAAGGCTTTTCGAATACATCTGTTGCATCAGTTACACCTTGCTGAGACTTTATAATTACATACTCAAACGGTTTCTCACTAGTATGAGCCTGCATATGCCTTTGTAAATTGTTATTTCTTGTGCATTTATAATTGCATATTCTACACTCGAAATATTGTTCAACACTATGACGAATACGCATATGCTTCCTTAAATATGTGCTATGTGAACATTTATGACCACAAATTTTACACTCAAAAGGCTTCTCATTACTATGGGTGCACATATGTACTTCTAAATTACTTTTCCGTGAACATCTATAATCACATATATTACACTCGAAAGGTTTCTCGCCACTATGAACCAGCATGTGTTTCTGCAAACTGCCTTTTTCTGTAAACTTACTATTACATATTTGGCATTCAAAAGGCTTTTCACCACTATGACTGCGCATATGTACATCTAAATTACTTTTTCGCGAACTTTTATGACCACATATTTTACACTCAAAAGGTTTTTCACCTGTATGAACCTGCATATGTTTTTGTAAATTGCGTTTCTCTATAAATCTATAACAACATATTTGACATTCAAAAGATCTCACACCACTGTGAATAATAATGTGTCTTCGTAAATGGTCTTTTCTTGCATATTTAACATTACATATTTTACACTCAAACGGTTTTTCGTCACTATGAACCAACAAATGCTTATCTAAACTGTGTTTATCTATACATTTATAACTACATAATTGACACTCAACAGGTTTTTCACCACTATGGATACGCATATGTCTATCTAAACTGTTTTTTGTTGTGTAGTTACAACTACATATTTTGCATTCAAAAGGTTTTACATCACTATGAACACTCATATGTCTACGTAAATGTTCTTTCCTTGCACATCTGTAACTGCATATGTCACACTGGAAAGGCTTCTCGCCGCTATGAACACTAATATGTTTCTGCAAACTGCTTTTATCTGTGCATTTATAATTGCAAACTTCACACTTGAATGCTTTAGCATCATTATGGATGCGTATATGTCTTCGCAAACTGTTTTTTGTTGTGTATTTACAGTTACATACTTTACATGCAAAAGGTTTTTCCTCACCGTGAACACGCATATGAATTCTTAAACTACTCTTTACTATACATTTATAACTACATAGTTTACACTCAAAAGGTTTCTCACCACTATGAATGAATATGTGTCTTTTCAAATCACTTCTATGAGTAGATTTATAACCGCATATTTTACACTCAAAAGGTCTTTCGCCAGTATGAATACGCATATGTATATCCAAATTGTTCTTTCGTGAAAATTTATGACTGCATACTTCACATTCAAAAGGTTTCTCACCACTATGGACTTTCAAGTGTCTTCGTAAAATACCTTTTTTTGTAAATTTTTTACTACAGATATCACATTCAAAAGATTTATTATCACTATGAATTCGTATATGACTTTTCAAGTTAGCTTTATAGAGAAATTCGTAACTACAAATTTCACATTTAAATGGTTTGTGATTGTTGTGAGCTTTGATATGCCTTTGCAAGTGGTCTTTCCTCCCACATGTATAACTACACAGTTTACATTTAAATGGCTTGTACCCATTATGAACTCGCATATGTCTTTGTAAACAACTTCTCTTTATAAATTTATGGCTACATACTTTACATTGGAAGTGTTTTTTGTTAAGCGACTGTAAACTTTCCCTATCGGTCTGCACATGCATTAAATCATCTTTTTGTAGGGTTTCTTCTTGTAAGTCTTGGTTAACTTGTTCATGTTTTATAATTGTATTTTCTGCAGAAACACTTTTGGTATCTACAAATAAAATATAACTTATTCGGTTAATATTGGTAATAATTACAAATGTCTTTACCACCTAATGAAAAAAATTGCTGATTATTAAACTGTAAGCATTGCACTGCAGAATTCTTATTATCCTCCCATTTAGTTTCAGACTTATTGTTAAGATACACATGTGGCACTGCATAGTTATCATTATTTTCAATTTTCGTTTCAGACTTCATTGCCATTGTTATTTGGTTATTGTATTTCTAATCTATCAGTTATATATTTATAGCACTGACTGATAAATATTTACAAATACAATAAATATACAAAATGGCAATTATTGATTTATTATTTGCCTGAAAGCCAAACCAAAATGAAAAGAAATCTGTGGCCCCGACACAATGCGACCAACCTATAAGTTAAATTGGTTGTTACTTTTTAAATCTTTTTCAGGCGATTTCTACACATATTTTTAAATATTTGTTTATATGAAAAAAAAACATAAAATAGAAATGAACTGAAGTGCATTGATAAAAAGAATTCAGAATTCTACCAAACCTGTAGATTTTGAAATGACTGATTGTATGACGTCACAAGTTATGGCCACAATCAATGAGAAACGATCAGTCTTCAGTCGTTTAATTGGTTTAATGCTCTACAAATACAATACAGAAGCATTATATCAACTTTTTCGGTGCCGGCCATACGTACCTGCCATTTTCACCAATTCAGCGAACACTCGAACGTGCATTTCCAACCTCCGCTTCCAACCAGGCTTAAGAGAAGTTTAATCTTCTATAAGGAGCCAGCCGCCTACGACGGCATTTTACAATGATTCATATGTCTATATCAACTTTTTCACCTAATGTGTTTGTCACCGCTAATAAAAACGGACGATCCTTCCGGCAATTTTTACTAAATTTTAATTTTTTAATAAATCCAACTTTTACAAAATTTGTTTTTATTCAAATAATTGAATAATAATTATTATATTGTTGATGCTATGTTGAATGACTTCTCTTGTATTACGTAAATTAGATGGATAGATTGTTTGAACACAAAAGAAATACAACTTTATTAAAACATAACTTTGACAATAACATTAATGTTTAATTTACAATAGTTATAACATTCTTTCAAGCACACGGTGAAGATTCAATCTGATTCAATACTGACTTAACACTTCCTTCAGTTTTAATGTGGATTCAAAAGACTTCTCAGTGCTATGCATCACAAGCATATGTCTCTTTAGATCACTTTTTTGCGAACATTTATGATCACACATTTTACAACTGAAAGGCTTCTCTCCACTGTGTATACGCATATGTATTTCTAAATTGCTTCTACATGAACATTTATGACCACATATTTTACACTCAAATGGTTTCTCTCCATTGTGGCCTCGCATGTGCTTTTGTAAAGTGTCTTTTTGGATACATTTATAACTACATATTTGACATTCGAAAGGTTTTTCGCCACTGTGAATTAACATATGCCTTTGTAAACTGCATTTTTTAGCACATTTGTAAGTGCATATATTACATCCAAAAGGTTTCTTACCACTATGAACAAGCATATGTCGTTGCAAGCTGTTCTTTCTAGTGTATCTACCATCACATATTTTACACTTGAAGAGTTTTTCACCACTATGAATTCGCATGTGTTTTAATAAATTGCCTCTCTCTGCACATTTGTAGCTGCACATCTTACAACTAAAAGGTTCATCATTATGAATGCGGCTATGACGTTCTAAATATTCTTTCCTTGTAAATTTATAGTTGCATATTTTACACACAAAAGGTGTCTCACCACTATGAACACGTATGTGTCTTTGCAAACTGCCCTTAAGTGTGAATTTGTAACCACAAATTTTACAATCGAAAGGTTTATCACCACTATGAAAGCGCATATGTACATTCAAATAAGTTTTATATTTGGATTTATAGCTACACACTTTACACTCATAAGGCTTTTCATCGCTATGAACATGCATATGTCTTTGTAAATTGCCATTTGTAGAAGATTTATAATTACATATTTTACATTCAATAGATTTTTCTTTACTGTAAACATCCATCTGTGATTCTAAACTATCTGTTGTAGTGCATGTTTTACATTCAAATGGTGTATGCATTTGTAAACCATTTTTTTGTAACGATTCCCCTTCAGGAAGTTTCACTTTTGTGTCCAGTTGATCTTGGGTTATAGCAATATGATCTGCAACAAAAAGTTTTTCTATTTAGAAGAAATCTAGGTTTACTTGTAATTATTATTAGTAGTAATGTACAAACAATGCTACCATCTAACAAAAGAGACTCTTCATGGTCTGATCCCTGATTAGAATGTAAGTGTGGCATCACAGGAGCTTCATCTTCCATTTTAATCTCTGATTTTAACGGCTCAGGGCTACTATTAGAATACAAGCATGCTGTGGTATGATCCTCATTAACCTCCATTTTAGTTTCACACTTAAATGCCATTTTAATTGTATCTTTAAACTGGAAGTTTACCTTTAGGTTACAGAAACTCAACTACAATTAAATCAAACAGATAAAAATCTTTGTCTTGCAGATTATGTCGGAAGATACACAAGTTTTATTTTTAAAAAGAGTTGCATATACGATATACAATAGTTGCAAAATTTTTTAGTTTTTACAATATTTTTTGCTAATTTAATAAAATTTACAATTTGCATCAAAAAATGTTTATAACACATATATTTGATAGGACCTTACGTATGTTATGTTGGTATTGTGTTGGTATAGTAGGTCATGAAAAACCCACGCTAATGGCGATCTCTATTGACAATCTAAATGACTAATGCTACAGTGAACAACACTGTAACGGATTGTGCATGTAAAGTTATAATTCTAGCCTGTAAATGGCTTTTTCTGATTAAATATTGTGAATAATTATTTTGCTTGATTTTAACATTCAATAACTAAAATAATGCAGCGTCTTCCAAAAAATGTGCCAACAAAATCAAGAAGATATTGTTCGGTACCACAGTGTAACTCTTACTGCACAAAAGAAGTTTCTCTGCATTTTTTCCCAATAAATAATCCAAAATTGTGCAATCAGTGGAAAACTGCTTTGAAAATAGAAAAGCCAATTACACGATATATGCTGGTTTGCAGTCAACACTTTGTACTGGACGATTTCATGATAAGTATAAACTTTTGAATATTCATAAAATTCTAATACTAACTACTAATATGTTTTAGTAACTCCTTTAACAAAGCTCAAACGTTTAAAAAAAAATGCAATTCCTAGTCAACGCATTCCTAATTTCAATAATGGTGAAGTCTCGAGAAATACAATTGATCATAGTCTACAGACTTTAATCATTAATAATTCAGTCAAGATGGAAGATGATGAAACATGTGCAGTGCTAGAGGCAGTTTCTATTAAATACGAGCAGGAACCTGAATTACCAATAATAATAAAATCTGAAATTAAAGCGTTGGAAAATGACCATGATTATATCTCTTCGCCAGTTGGTAATAGTATTCATAAATGTTACGTTCCAGTTACTCCTTTTAGAAGAAAAACTGCCATATCTAATCAACGCATTCATGAAATTGATCATAGTCAACAGGATCGGTTTGTATTTGCAAATTATATTTACTATGTATTAATAAATAATAATAAGGCATATTATAAAAATAGGAGGCAGAGGGAAGACAAAGAGTTAGTAGGTTTAATGGAAAATGTAAATAACATAGAGAGAACAACGTCTACTGATGTACTACAGACTTTAATCATTAATAATCCAATCAAGATGGAAGATGATAAAATTTGTTTAGTGCAGGAGGCAGTTTTTATCAAATGTGAACAGGAGCCTGAACTACCAATAAAAATAAAATCCGAAATCAAAGTGGAAGACAATCATGGTGAGTTTTCTTCACTAGTTAGTAATAAATAGAGTATTCACTAAAACTAATCATATTCTCTATAGATATAGATGTCTTTTCTGATCATAGTTGGAATTGGTAGGTACCTCAAAATAACAAATGTTTTGATAGCAGCGTATGTGATTATAAAAGCAAACAAAGAGGCAAGTTGCAAATTCACTCATGAATTCAGAGTGGAAAGAAGCCTTTTGAATGTAAAAAGAAATCCGAAAAGTCATTCAAAGCAATCTATGAGTTAGAATTCATGTCTTTAATTATTTTGTTAATATCAAACAAATTATTACTTGTCAGATGTGCTATATTCTGACTTTAGTTATTCATTAAAAATTGCTCTAAAGAGTGATATTCTATGATTTTAAAAATTTAGTACGATATTAAAACACTTTCACAATCTGACAACTTCTTTTACAATAGCAAGAATAATCAAAGATATGAATTTTACTTCCACAGACCATTTAAAATGACTGTGGATTGCTTAATATAATCTACACAGTTCATATAGTGACGAAAAACCTTTTAAGTATAAAATATGCAACTAAATGGTCGGGCAGTTGATGTGGGTACATCAACATTTTCTGGAGTAAGAGTTTGCAGTATTACTCATTGTTTGGATAATTTACCATTTTAAGATTAAATTATGAAACAGATTGTAAATTTCTACACTGCATGTAAAACAGGTCTATTTTGAAATGTTTTTATAATAAATTTAATATGAAATAAGAATCTTTTCTTTTATTAACCAAGAAACTAATGAATTAGCATCTGTTTTAGAAATCAACTTGTAGAATCACATATTTGCAGGTAAGTATAACTTTAGTTTTATGGTGAAATAGAAATATTTAAATAAATGAAATGTTAAGATCTTTGAAACTTACCAAGCAGCAATTTTCAACAATAATAGAAGATACTTATGTGATGTTTTAAGAAAATGTTATACTTGTAAAGAATAAATCTTTCAAATCATATTTTATACAAAGAAAAGGAGAATCTCTTACAGATCTCCCTCACTCATTTAAATTGCAACCATACAAATAAAAGTTTTTGAAGAAATAAAGTGGAAGGCTTGAAACAAATTATATACTTTACATAGAAATTGGAAGAACACCTTACAACTTGTCTAAAATGTTGTTAGTTTGCAATTTTGCATCAAAATACTTCTTATCAATTTTAGCAACACAGGCAGATTTTAAGTCCCTGCATGGTATTCTCAACATTACTGAAATGTAGGGTTCAATTGCACATACATTTGTACAAATGTTTGTTGCAAGTTTGTTCTGTCTAGTGGATTTGTTATTCTTTATTTGTATCAATAGAGTCTAACTAGAGAACTTGATCTTTGATTTAAACTGTTTTACATATTTAAAACTCCTTGAGCCCAGACAAAATTATTCTTTACGTTCATCGATTTATTCAAACTACATTTTCTCCAACTCCAGGGCTAATGAGCAGGTTAAATATCTTTAAAGCCATTTTGTCTTGTAACAGCGTTTTTAAAATAACAAGGGTAGGAATAGCAGATAGCCAGATTCCCTTATAGAAGAAAGGTCAAGGAAATGGTGAAACAGCATGCAGGACCAAGCAGATTTTGTACTTTAAATGTCCTACAACCACCCTGCTATGCACTCTTTTTTCATTTTAGTAGTCAAATGATTAGATCGTATTTCTAAAAAAAAAGTTTTATTTCTGAAACATCTTGCTTCATAAGCCACAGAAATTGAAACATTTATGTTTCCTCTTTATTTTCGTACAAGTGTTTTTGTAAAATATGTATCATTAATAAGCTTACATTAGTATTTAGATTTTGTTTAACATGCATGTATTACTTCAACTCGTTTTTCTTATAAAACTAGAAATATAAACTTTCTTAAATATTATAAATATATCTTTTAAGACAGATTTACTGTGTGTGTTCAATAATAGCTATGTACCAATGAGTTTACTCTCAATATATTCTTCACTATGAACTCTCATATTGTGTCTCTTTAAGTTGCTTTCTTGTTTACATTTATAACCACATATTGTACATTCAAAAGGTCTATCACTAGTATGTGTAAGCATATGCACACTCAAATGGTTCTTATATTTGCACTTGTAATTACATAGTTTACACTGAAAGGGTTTTTTGCCTGTATGATCTAGCATGTGTACTCTTAAACTTCTTGAAGATTTAAACCTATTATTACATATGTTACACTCGAAAGGTTTATCATTACTATGAACACGCATATGTATCTTTAAAACACTTTTCTCTGCACATCTATAATTACAGACTTCACACAAAAAAGGTTTTTCACCAATATGAATTAACGTATGTCTCTTTAGATTGCTTGCCCGTGCGCATTTGTAAGTACATATTTTGCACTCAAATGGCTTTTC
>VTPC01001541.1:43506-145004 GCA_011009095.1 Ignelater luminosus
TATCCAAATAAAATTGTTTGTTATTGAACGCCATGTGAATACTATAACGTTACACATTAATATGCTATCAATACATGCTATAAAAAATTATGATACCTCTATCCATTACCAACATGCGGTTTGGTATCGCCGCCGACGATGAAAATATGCGACATACATAATCACATTTTTTTTTAAAAAGCTATAACCACTGACACCAACAAATAAACGTTTGATCAATAGTACGGTAATTCCTATTCACAAAAAAGAATAAATAAAAAAATACGGTCCGATACGGGATTTGAACCTAAGCTATGTCGTACGGTCGGTTGTAATGCAAAAGTGGTTACCACCGGCCTACGCAGAAAGTGAAATAATTTGTAAAGGGTGAACTTTTCTCTGCTTAAAAGAACCTAAAGCTGCTAGATGTGTTGCATAACCACTACATTTTATTCCGTTTTGGGGCTGCGCATTATATAAGTCCCAAGCTGTACTATGAAGCTGCCATTCCTATTTGTGTTTTACACAAGATGCGGCAAAAACAAAGTTTAAATCTTAAATAGTATGATAATAAATAGGAACACAGTTTTGACATTTAATCTTTTATGAAAATCAAAAGCAATTTACAATTTTACTCCAAAATAGATCTAGATAACAAAACTGTATATATGCTAAAATGTTCTCCGACTCGAAGCAAAATATTTTTCACATGATACAAAATCGCATACATAGCATTCAATACGCTTGTCATTTGGATGTAAGAAAAACTCTAATGTAAGTATTATTTATAGATTTGTTAACGATTATTAAGACATTATTATAAAGCTGTACATACTTTACAATCCAATCAACTATATTAGTGTATCCACTTTAAAAGGTTGTCTTCCACTATGAGTCTGAATATGTTTTCTCAAACTACTTTCATGTTTGAACTTACAGTTGCATATCGTACACTCAAAGATTCTATCTTCACTATGAGCATACATATGTGATTGCAGGTTTCCTTTTCGTGTACATTTAAAACTACATATTTTACACTCAAATGGCTTTTCACCACTATGAGTTAGTATGTGTATTTTTAAATAACTTTTAGTTGTACATTTATAACCGCATATTTTACATTCAAATGGTTTTTCGCCACTATGAATTAGCATGTGCGTTTTTAAATGACTTTTCTGTGTACATTTGTAATCACATATTTTACATTCATATTTTTTTTCATCACTATGAATTAGCATATGTCTGTTTAAACTGCTTAAAGTTTTGAAAGTGCAACTACATGTTGTACAATTAAAAGGCTTTCTATCACTATGAACACACATATGTGCTTTTAAAAGGCCTTTTTGTGCACATCTGTAGTCACATATTTTACATTTAAAAGGTTTGTTGCTACTATGTACTGCCATATGCGTTTCTAAATGACTTTTCTGTCTGCCTCTATAATCGCATAGTTTACATTCAAACGGTTTTTGACCTGTATGAATTAGCATATGTCTAGTTAGACTTATAAAAGTTTTGTATGTACAACTACATATTACACACCTAAAAGGCTTTTTGTCACTGTGAACAAGCATATGTGTTTTTAAAATGCCTTCTCTTGTGCATCTGTAACTGCATAGTTTACACTTAAATGGTTTCTCACCGCTGTGAGCTAGCAAGTGTACTCTTAAACTGTGTTTCCAGGCAAATTTTAAACTACATATTTTACATTGAAAAGGCTTTTCGCCACTGTGAATTACTAAATGGTTTTTCAAACCATCTTTTGATGAGAATTTATGATTACATGTTTTGCATTCAAAATGCTTTATACCACTATGAATTAACATATGTCGTTTTAAATGGCTTTTTTGTGTGCACTTATAAGTACATATTGCGCACTCGAAACGTTTTTCACCACTATGGATGCGTAAATGTACTTTCAATTTGCTTCTATACTGGAATCTATGGCTACATACGCTGCATTCAAATGGTTTCTTTTGTTGAAGTTCTTGTTTTACATCAATTTGATTCTTGATTATAATTGTAAGTTTAGTGTCTGAATCTTCAGGAGCATCTTTAATACCTGAGAAAACAAATACAGTTATTATATAAAAATGGCATGCAGATCTTGCTACCTTTCAATGATAAAAGCTGTTTGTAGTTATTAAAAGGTAGATATGACAATGTACTACTATCATCAGTACTGTCTTCGATTTCGATTTCAGGCTTTATTAGTAGTTTCATCTCCGGTTCGAAATTTTTAGTGGGTAAATGTAAATCCATAGAATCTTTATTATCTTCCATTTTCATGGAAACTTAGGTAACACTTCTGTTTTACTGTCTACAGGTATAAATTTAAATGAATTCTATTTCATACTTTAACTTTCAGGAATATCACTTACTAGTCAGAGCATAAACCAATGCAACACAGTCAACACCAATCTGATAAGTTCTGCAGTGGTGTCAGTAAAACTAAATTTTAATTTAATCTGCTTTTGACATTCACACCTGTTAATTTTTAAACCTTGCTTCTTATATGTGTATGTCATTTAATCCAGCAGTGTCAAGTGACAGTTTCAGTCACTCTTTTCATATGCTTCAGTCAATCTTTCAAGTGCGCTGGCATTGTTGCCAGATGACAATAAAGTTGGTATATTTGTCGAAACTCCTATAATTTTGATATATCCAGTTTTAACTGTGAGCGCTCTCACATTTTATTCACATTTGTCAAAAATGTTAAAACATTCTTATATTCTAATAAAACACTTGCTCAAACGTTTATAAATTTATGTAACATCTAACGTAACGATGCACTCTGGTATATAATGGTATATAATGTTTTTGGATACGCATCGCGACGGTTCAATAAAATTTGTCACTCCACGATCTGACTAAAAGTAAGTGCTCTACAATAATGCGCTTTTTGGAATCCAACAATCCAACGTTTTTTCAAAATTCTAGTGACACGCTTAACTATACAAAATTATCTCAAGCTCCTTTTTTATATTGTTAGGCCCAAACAGTTATAACTACTGTACAAAATTCAGAAAACGTAACTAGATATCAGGTGTATTAGCGGCTTACGCAGCAACCGTGGTTAGATACAAAAAGTTAGCGCTAGGAAGTCTCTGGCTATAGCCAAGACAATTAAAGAATTGTTTTAAAGACAAACTTTTCTTTTTAAATCGGAGAAAATAACTAGATTTACGTAAATATTGTCTATGTCACTCAGCACGTGGGTGTCTTTATTAATTTTTACTGTAGGTACAGGTTTTGCCAAATTAAATGAGAATTTGAAGGATCTAAATTGCTTAATAACTTTTGCACATTGTATGTTTCTATTACAATAAATAAAAAGATAAATTGTTTAGATACTTGTAATTCTTAAATTTACAGTACATAATTATAATAAAAACCTGTAAAGTACAGTAATTATTGTACGTACAATTTAAATCCAGATTCTCATTTAATTGGACAAAGACTGTACAAACTAGAGTTCCTACATAATATTAGTTGGGGCATGTGGTACCAGAAATCAAAACCACTTAATTTTAATAGCATTTGTTTTGAATTTTTTAATTTTAACATGACATAAGTTAATGTCAAATAAATTACGAAATGTTAAATTTAAGGTTATATTTATTAATAAAATTGCAACAATAGTCAAGAAAATATGTTAAAACTAAAAAATAAACTTTTAATATAAAAAGGAAAAGAAATGCTAATAAATTATTAAATAGTTATGTTAGGAAAACAGCTTTTGCATGGGCATTTTATCTGCCTAAGCAAATAGTTTCTTTCTTCATTTAATTGCTAAATAACTTGATAAATATAATTGAAACAAGCAAATAGTATCTGACTAAATAATTTTTAGGCACATGCTAGTAAATAAATGTTGCTTTATAAATAGAAATAACTGTGTATTTCCAATTAATAATAACTTAACTTAGGAAAATTAAAATTTAACAAGTAAAATTTACAAAAGCTGCCAAAACATATTAAAAAATCATAAATTACAAAATTTCTAGTAAAAAAATAAAAAATTAACGCATTATGGCATTAAAAACTCAATATAACCTAAAAAGTCCAGGTGTGAAACGATTAATGCGAGAGGCTTCTGAACTAGTCCAGCCGACTGAAGAATATTTCGCTTCTCCTTTAGAAGATAATTTGTTTGAATGGCACTTTACGGTTCGGGGACCACCAAATACCGAATTTGAAGGTGGTTTATATCATTGAAGAATTCTACTACCATCACAATATCCCATGCAACCACCTTATATTATTTTGTTGACAGCAAACGGCCGATTTGAAACAAATAAAAAAATTTGGCTTTCAATATCTGGACATCATCTAGAAAGTTGGCAACCATCATGGTCCATTGGTACTGCGTCATTAGCTTTAATAGCCTTTATGCCAACTTCCGCAGCTGGTACAATTGGCTCGTTAGATTATACCAAAGAGGAAAGACAAGTATTAGCTAAAAGATCCAAAACATGGAAATGTAATGTTTGTGGAATGATAGCAGATAAATTATCTACTGTTAAATCCACTATTGCTACTCCACTTACTCAGGAGGAAACATCACTTATTAGTCAAATTGCTTTGAAGGCTGAAGAAGAAACAGCCAAAAATTCCTCTAAAGTAGAAGTAGGCGAACCTGAATCAGAAACTGAAACGATTGTTACATCAGGTGTTTTAAGACAGAACCAAATAGAGATGATAATTTTATACCCGATGAGTTATTACGTGCTTCTATTGAAAGAACTAATAAGGACAAGCTATGGTCAGCAGTGATATGGGTGCTTATAATTTATTAAATTTAAGGTCAAGAATTTAAATTTTAAAGATGTATGTAAAGCTAGGTTAGAACCTGGAATACCATGTGTAATGTACAATATTAGTGTAGTGCTTCTTGTTTTAGGTTATCAAGTAGAAAATAATTTAAGAACATTTCTAAGAATTTTAATAGTAAGGTGACCTTCTGAAACGTAAAATCTTTGTATAACGTATATTGATAGATTTTTGAATACGATTACCATCAATGTTCCCAGTGACTATAAACAACTGTAATATTAGAAAAAGAATAAGCTTATTTTATTTATTAGTACTATATTTGTAAAATAGCTACAACAACAGTTTAAAAAGCTAAATATTTCTGATATTGCTGTGAAGCTATTAAATACACATAACTGACATAACCTAAAAGATAAGCTGATTACTATTTGTCCAACAACGGTTCTGTTGGATACTATTTGCCCAGGAAAACAGTGTTATCATTTGCCCAAGCAGTTAATATTTTTTCAGGAAGAAGCTATTTTTCTACACAATTATTTACGGCAATACTAGACACAAATAAATGTTTTAGTTTTGTTTATGTCTCATTTCGACACTTTTATCTGCATGCTGGTGTTTTCAAAGTTTTCTTATATTCTGCTTAATGCTTGCTCTATCAAAATATTGCAATTTTTATTCTGTTCAGTAGTATCTATACTGAAAAGTTAAATAATGTAGGAATCATGTCGTATTTCAATATCTTTCTCTTTTTTATTAATTCACTGATCTTCAGTAAAATATTTATTACTACATAATTTACTACCTATACGTTATACTTTTTAATTTTTCCATATTTTGCTATGATTTATCCAAACTTTCTTTCATTTTTTATTCAGATAATTAAAAAAAACTAAATGTCAGAATGACAAAGTGATTTAAGATTGAAATTAAAAAAAAAACGAGTATTTTATGATTTCTGGTTCCAACCAATCAGAGTGGATCACTCACATAACAAGTGATTCAAAATTGAAATTAAAACAAGTATTCCATGATATCTGGTTCCAACCAATCAGAATGGTTTGCACCAACATGTCCTAACTCTTCTAACAATATTATATAGGAACTCTAGTACAAACAACAATAAAAATCGCAGTCATGAAATAACAAAAAAACAAAATAAATATTTAGAACTGTCAAATTTAATCAAATTACCAGTAATTAATTCATTCCATAAGAACGTGTAGTGTAGTGTTATTATTTAATCGTAATGGGTGATGCGGCAAAAGGCAAAAGTGTATTTACCCGAGCTTGCGCGCAGTGTCATACAACAGAGAAAGGCGGTAAACATAAAGTAGGTCCTAATTTAAATGGTTTAATAGGAAGAAAGTCTGGTACTGCAGCCGGGTTTCAATATACGGATGCATGTAAAAATAAAGGTGTAACTTGGAGTAAAAGCGCCCTTGATGAGTATCTAACAGAACCGAAAAAATACATTCCTGGAACGAAAATGGTGTTTGCTGGACTCAAGAAAGCCCAAGATAGAGCCGATCTGATTGCTTATTTAGAGGAAGCCACGAAATAATTTTTGTAATTTTTCATAGTCATAACTGAATAAACAAAACAAAACCTTTTTTTTCCCTTAAAAGAATGATACCTTTTCAGTTCTTTCTCTTCCCATTACTTAATAATTCGTATGCAGTATGCACGATAACTTTCTCGTGGTTTAATGCAGTTGTAATGAATAGCTGTCCATTTGCTCTGTTTTTTTGTGGCAGATTTACATTATGAATAATGAAGTGAAAGCAAAAGTATTAGCTAATTGTTTGATCTTCATCGTTTTCAGATGATCTAAGAAAGTGGATGTCGAATTTTTCCTTAACATAAATTTGTAACTACCGACAACGCGTATGAAAGTTTACCTTTCTTATTTCAAAGTGTATTATTACGAGCCGTACGCTTCCCCTTAACGTTTTACACTGAGAACAAAGAACCTTTAAGTAATATGTTATAATTTCTATGCTTCAGTGATCGCAATATCTTAAACTAAATATATAGGGTGTTTTGAATGTAAACCAACAAACATCCAGCGTAATTCCCCATGGATGGATAACATTCTGTCTTTTTGTTGGCATTATTTTTACCTGTTTAGATTAAATACTTTCATTTACTTTCTGCTTAAGTCTAAATTTCAACATTTTCTAAACAATTTAGAACTAATCAAAACGTAATAAGGAAAAGGTGTTTAACCCTGAGAAATTAACTCCGCAAGTTTGTCTGCATTACTTTAAAACATCTCGTGCTTTATATTGAAATAAAATACTGCATAATCAATTTTTTTATCAAGAAGTTTAATTCGGCACCCAAAATAAAAATGTTCTGTTTGGTTTAAGGCAAATCAATAACCAATCAGAACGTTGGATTTCGAGTACCTCTTGACAAAAAAATGGACTGAAAAACACTTAAAAGAGCAATATCTCGACCTTGGAGTAACTGGGAATATAGACAAGTTGAGAATTGCTGATTAGCTGGACATCCTGAAATCTTACTTTTATTTACTTACGTTTTGGCTCAAGGGTTTTATCAGTTTATCGTAAAGTAATATATGTCAACTATAATTGTGAGAACATTCAGCCTTAATAGTTATTTATTTATTACTAACATGATTACAAAAGAGCAAGCACTGACAATAGCAATAAACGCGTGCAAAACTATTCTCGATAATGATCATGGTAAAGTTGATGTCCCACAAGAATTTTGAACATACACAAAATTAATTTGCTGAAACACCATAGGTTCTAGTGATTGTCTTGTTCTTGATTTAAGAAACTCTCTAAGAGAGGTCTTCTTGGAACACTGTGTTGATGCGTCCATATTGATCTCCGGGAGTCGTAACATATCGTTTTAGTGTAGTTGTGAGGGGAGCACGGAAATTTATAAAATACTTTCAACAAAATGACATAATAAAAAAAGCATCGCAAGGGTATTTACATCATTGGCTTGCTAGCATATATTGATAAGTCGCCCGTAATGCATATAGATGACAATATCTTCAGTATCAGTGACTTATCTTCAGATCATCTGAAATGCAAAAATCAATTACGTTTTAGGTCAAGCTTCTCAATGACTTACAGGTAACAAGCAAATTCTCCATGAACTACAAAAACAAAACAAATTTAACATTACTGTTTAACTCCCAAGCAATAGGCATAGATAACTAAAAGACTTGGTTTCTAACTGCCTTCCTCTCTCTTGTAACGTATTTGTAATGCAAGACAGAACCTCCGCCACTTTGTTTTGGGTGTATGAGATTTTCTGAAGTTTCAGCGTTATAACGCATTTCAGTGAGAATTTCTAGATGAACTATCACACAAGTACACACACCTTGTATTAATTCTATTTTACGAAATGGCATTCTGTCTGACCTGTCTGAGCTTTTCTGGAAAAAGTGAAAATAACGCCATAAATGGATTTGCTTGCTACTGTCTTGACGTAGTGCATATTATGTGTTTGTTTAGGCTATTAGACCAAGCACTGTGCATGGTACGGAGGAAGATGTCAGCTACAGTTTAACGTTTCTTTCATTTTTGCACTCTATTACTCACTCATCTCTTGGGTGATCAGCTAGGGGGTTACGGCGGAGTAAGGGAAGGCAGATCAAGCTTTTTGGTCAATACTAATTGACTTCTACCTCATGATAATGTTATCATCCGCATACCTTATTTACACAATTTTTCTTGCACTCGATGACGTAGGATAAACTACGATCGCCGTTTGGACTATATGATTTGTCTATGGTAGCTTAGAATCTTGGAAAGTATTTGTTCATGCTTACATTTTATGTGTTAAGTAAATTGTTATAATGTATAAATAGGTTACAAAATAAATGTCAGTTTGGGCTGATTAAATGTCATGAGCTGTTCAAATCTGCCAGCTTGAATTAGCCAACTTGGCCTGAGCAGAATGTGGCCATTGTGAGATTTTAAAATGTGGCCAACCTGGTCTGACCAAATCTGACCAACCTGGTTTGGCCTGACCAAGTTGAAAGTCGTCAAATATGGCCAACTTGGTCTGGTTAAATCTAGCCAGTTTAAAGTCTCCGAATGAGGCCAGCCTACTGTCCAAATCTGATCTGTCCAAATCTAACCAGGACGAAGTCGTCAAATACGGCCAACCTGACCTGTTTAAATCTAGCCAGTTTGGGGTCTTCAAATGTGGCTAATTAAGAGACTTAAGATAGCAATTCATCTGCATATCGGTATTCGGACGTGCCACGAGCTAGTGATAACTTTAAAAACATTCAATTTGGCTGGTATAGTAGAGACACGCGGGGGTACATAGCATAAAGATTTCCTTCTGTGCATTGTACGTTGGTTACTAACAAACAGCAATGATGCGTTGACATTTCAACAATGATTGTTGTCATCTTCGTGTAAACAATTGATGTTGACAATGTGTCAGCTAGCTAAACCTAACCTATAAAAATGCTGCTATCGTTGCTAACGTGCTAAACATAGATAAATAAAAATTAGATCTTGCATTAAAAAAACTGTGATAACCGATAGAATAGCAAAATCAAGATATTCAGTGTCAGTGATGGATTTAAAAAAATAAGCAAATAATCATGTTTAACAGTCTTGCTCATGCGCATTCATGATATCTGCTACATTATTGGCATTGTTGACTCAATAAGATCATGTAAACAAATATTGTTAACAAACACATCGCTGAGACAGCGTTTTCACTTATAATTAGAAACATTGCTGTTAGCTTACAGACAGAAACTAAACATGGAAGGCAGCAAGCCTGCAACTGTAGTTTTGCATGAATCTTGAACCGGTCCTGAGTAAACTCATATTTGCCCTATTTAATGTGGCATCATCTAATATCTTGCGCTTGTCTAGATTCCTTGAAAGATTTTTTTGAAAGACCGTTATTTTTACCAGGCTATGATTTCGGAATCAGCAGCAGTAGCTAACACCGCCGCGACCACCGCGGCGCTTCAGAGCGTAGTGATACGAAAAGCTCAAGGCGCAACAACCAGAATCTAGAAATATCCAGTTGCTGGATTATAGTTCCGACTTAATTAGAAGCTACGAAAAAAGAGAAAAAGGTACCTAGTTATGCTACTGACATTTAATTATTTAAATGTGCCGCCGTAGTCAAAGTTATATGAACTCGCTGATAAAATATCTATATTGTCATCGCAAGCTACTTATAAAAATATTTTCAATTAAAGAATCTGTGGTACAACGTTATTAGTGATGTCAATTTACCATAAAATCAACGGATATTTTGTAAACCTAATAACAAAATTTTTATTAACTGAGATCAGGTAATTACTATTGTGGGAGACTGTGCATAAACGTTTTATTGTAACACAAAAAAGTGTCGAGTTATTAATAGAAAGAAACGATTTAATCTAAACTGAAATTAAACAGTTAAGATTAGAGAAAAGTCTTTACGATAGCTTGACAAAAACAACTAGAAACACTTTGGGTTGTTTTTTGTTTTATTTTTTAAAAGCATCTTAGAGAAATCTGCTTTTCCCAAAAGACCCATATACTACTATAATCAAATAAAACTTACAATCTTAATTACTACAATCTCGACACCATCTATTAATTTTTTCCTGTGATCATTAATTTCAAACAGTTTGTGATTATAAAGACATTAATTATGTGATTTAGATTAATGACATTATTACTCACGTGTTTTTAAATAAATATATAAACTAATTCACTATATGATAAGATTGAATCATCTAATTAGGAATTCAAGAAACGAAAACTTGTAATAGGATCGTGAACTATGGGCGTGTATAGTTGCCATCAATAAAGAAACGTTCGAATTAAATTCTTTTCACCAATTATATTAATAAATACTACACCTTTCTAATTTGTATTATATTAAATAACAAGCAGGTAGTAAAAAAAATTAAAAGGTAGGTACCTATCTGTTATAAATTAGTGAAAAGATACAAGAAGTAACAAATGAAAAAAAAAACGGTGGAAAGGACTTTCATTAGATTTTCCAGGTGGATTGCAGACGATACTGACCTCGTTTTTATATTTCATTTATAATTCCTGTCAAAGCCGTCACGAATAATTAATTTTATTTAGTTTTGGTGTACATTTCAATAACTTCTTTTATAACGCACGCATTTTTATGTTGTATTAACCACGCAGTATTTGAAACAGACTTCTCTTACCGTTACAAACGGTTTGTAAAGCATACCTACTAGATATTTTTTTTAAACCTATAGCAGAATTTCGTATGCATTACGTATTATGTCAGCGGGTATTGTCATCTTGTTATCATTATGCAACTAGTGCGTCAAGTGTGATATAACATTATAAACAAAAGACAAACAAGTGTAATAAAATCTTCAGATTTGGGAATTTATAGCCAGCTTTGGTAAGTTGGTTGTAGCTGTTGTTCACCCTTTTTTAGCGTTATTTTGTTGATCAATGATTTTTGCCAACATCTTATAGTGATACTCTATACAACAAAAAAAAAATAGATCCATGGCAATAGAGTCCGTAGATAGAACAAAACGTTCTGACGGGGTGGGGGTGTAGGAAAGAAGACAAAAGTGAATCGGAAGAATTGTGCAATAAGCTGTTACTAAATATTGTTTCTGTAAGTATCTAGAAAAGTATTCAGTCATCTGGAAAATTTTTAATTTTTCCGACTGTCTATTACTTCACATCTGTAATTGATTTTTTGAACAATCGACTTTGAAGTTGGCACTTTACAACTCGTTGTCAATGTCTAAAGCTGACAATTATAAACATTTACAATAAATTTGACGTATGGATGTTATAAAGCCGTATCGATGTTATAATGAATTCATGATACGCGCTTATGATGTTGGCCAACTTCATTTTTTAATCTACCGTCAGTGGTTTCTTTTTATTACTTTCTTTAAAATGCGGTTGTGCAAAAGATATTATATAAAACTCGAAGGTAAGGTATCTTTTTGGAACTCCTAAGGTGAGGAAAGGTAAGGAAAAACTTCCTATTCGTTCAAAAAGTTTCACTTTCGACTCTTGTTATATAAATAACTATTACTTGAATTTTGAATTACAGCTACTAAAACTTCTTCCTTCTAGGTCTTATGGCCCTTGAGTTACCGCCCTCTAACGCCGAAACTAGAACTGGAAAACTTTTGTTTTGGTATTTCTTGTATGTAGGTTGAAAGTGTATCAATATACCTAAACAACTTGCCTATGGAATCGAAATCAGTTTCAATCAATTAAAAACAGTGCTTGGGGCTTTAGGGCTTCCAACTACATATAGTGCACCCACATTTCGGGTACTAAGCTCCATACAACTATTTTGACTTACGCCGCCCTCTTTCAAGAAGGGAAATGACAAGATTCGAGAAGTTCATATTTACCCAAATGTCGTCCAAATTGGCTTGGTAACTCTTAAGATTTAAAAAATAAGCCACTTTTAGTATTAACGTTTACTTATACAGTGTGTCCACATTTCGATGCTTACTATTGGGATCTCGGAAATTGTAAGAGATACGAAGTTGGTTAAATTAGAAAAGATTTGGCTATTTTGGAGATCAGTTTACTTATGCTTTTGTTTGTATTTCTTACAATTTCCGAGATTCCAATATTGAGCATTAAAATGTGGACACACTGTATTCGTGTGTTCATTTTAAAACAATCTACCCTTAATATCTGGTAAACAAATGGAGATATCAAAATATGAAAAAACACGTAATTTATTTGCGGAGGGGGGCATTCAAATGCATAATTAACTGCTCGCTCTTGCACACATAACCTCAGAATCTTAAACGGCGCCCTACCACTTATGATACATCGTTGGAAAGGGGATAAAACAAAAGCAATCTTTTGATAAACATAAAATTGAAATCGGCCTACTAGATCAAAGATTAGAGCACAAAATGTCTCGTTTTAGCGATGAGTTTAAATCGTGTTAGTTAAGTAAATAGACGCATTTTCATTTTTTTGGTACTTATTTCGGATATGAAACAAATGAACGTAAACATCTTTAATTGAATAATTTAAATTGAACTATCAATGGAAGTCAAAACAATAGAAAAGAAACAATAGAAGATGGGCAATCTTTTAAAGAAAGTACCTAACCTAGCGACTCACATTAGCAGATCAATTCACACTATTTGACTCCAAATTTGGTGTACAGGCAATTATTCTTCGTTTAGATATTGTTTTCAAAAATTACTTACTTCGTGTTGTTCCTTCACTTCGTTTTTACCTTCTATTACAGTAATCAATTAGAAATGCTCATGTTCGTGTGTTTTGCATCCGCAATAAACACAAAAACAATTGAAATAGGTTTTTTTACTTAGGTACCGCAGTTTAAATTCTTAACTAAAATGAAATGTTTTGTGCTGTAACTTTCGATTAAATAGACCGATTTGAATTTTGTTTTCAATAAGAGATTGCTGTTGTTATTCCCTTTCCAACGATGTATCGCAAATGTCGGAGTGCCATTTAAGATTTTGAGGTTATGTGTGCGAGAGCGAACACAACGACCTCTATAAATCAGTGAACAGACTTCAGTAGAAGATTGTTTGTTATGTATTGCTGAGAACTGCAGCCTCACAGTCTCATTAAGGTAGTAGTAATGGCGTATTACCGGCAATACATTTGATGAGTAAAAACCAATGAATGATTGATACTGTTTATTACGTTCCAAATTTTTCTTTTTATAGAATATTGACATGCTGACATTAATAACAAATTACAAACTAGGTAACACAGAAAAATAACAAATATGCAAGTAACAATTAAAATATATACAATTCTGTAACTTTTGGTTTTACAATTAGTTTATCTTTTTACTGACCTAGACTTTTCTTTATTTATTGTTTAATACGTTTATAGTACAACATAGTAAATTTATCGACTCATTTTATGTAACTCGATACACTTTGATTGTAGAAGTGCTGACTGGTAAATTCCTGTACAATGAAATGTGACGCACTTCTTTTAATATGTTGTAAATGACCTAGAAAGTTTCGTTATTGAAAATAATTTATGTTGAAATATTAGATTTGATTTAATTTTATGAAATTGAAATTAAGTTTTTAAATGGAAAATAATCTGTTTAATTCAAGATTAAACAATCAGTTAATTCTATATTCTAATATCCTCCTCTATAAAAAAATTGATGTGGTTTTTCTTATATCGATAGCTTTATTTGTTTAAAGGATATTAAGGGTGGATCGTTTTAAAATGAACACACTGTATAATAATATGCTTAGAAACGACGACCGTTTATTAGGACATAAAGGGATAGGAAAAGAGAAAATCAGTTTCATGTAATTGGTTTATTAAATTCGAAACAAACCATTGGAATCTAGGAAATTATAAGAAAAGTAAAGTAAAATGCTAAAAATTGGGCAAAGTTGCATATCTTCATGCTCAATAATAATCTAAAAACACTTGACTGTCTTCGTTTTTGAAAATATATAAACCGTAGAAAACTTTGATTCTTGTCTTCTGCCTATTATCAGAAATGTCTAGAATTACTAACAGTTTTTTAGAGGCACTTCTTTATCTTTAATCTCTCTTTGAAGGTCTAGAACTCTTTCTATGGGCAGGATTTAAAAATTTAAGTACTACTATTTACAAATTTACTTCTTCATCAATGTATGAGTCTAGCTAAAACAAATTTTCTATACTTTTATGTGAACAGTAAACTTATACGTCAGACAAAGATAGAAATCAATGCTGTTGTTATTCGTATTTAGTTTCTCAAATGACTAGTATAGTTACTAAAACGTCATCATACGTCACATTTGGAAATTATCATGGAGTTGTGTTTTGATACCACTGTTTCTCAAGATTCTGCATGCTGGAGTTAAATCAGGTTTTGTCAAAGGACCGTCAGTGCTGTTTGCTTCCAAATCTTTAAGGGAAGACTATCACGGTAAAATAAATAATGAGTTGTTTAAAAAATAGCTGGTAGAGTGTTTACTCAATAATCTAGAAGAACCTTCACTGATAGTAATGGACAATGCACCATTTTTATAATTGCTCAATATAGCTACCTCTAGGAAAACGACGTTTTGAGAGCAAGTGTTTAGTATCAGCAGGTAGAGAATTACTCACACAATACAATTAGGTGGTCGGAGGTAAAGAAAATTAATCTAATGGTGAAACCGACAAAAAACAAACACGATTTTTAAGCACATCTGAGGTTATGTTGCACAGTAGAAACAATGAAGTTGGCAACTAAATCAGCTGTTGCACACTCTTCCAACCCTCTACTGCAACATGACCCGCGTATAAGAATTCCACCCCAATCTTGTGGGGGGCCGAAGCGAGGGTGTGGTTGAGTTAGAAGTAATTAAACGTTCATTTTTTTAATGAATTCTATTCAAATCTTGTGGGAGCCTAAAGCGAGGGTGTGGTTAGGTTAGAAGTAATTTAAACGTTCATTTTTTTAATGAATTCCACCCCAATCTTGCGAGAGGCCGAACTGAATGAATAAATTCACCCATGCTTGCGTGGAGTCAATGCTTTCCAGGTGATTTAGGAAAATTGGGTTGTGATACTGTCGGCGGGTACGCTGTCGGAGAGTAGCAGGAACGTAGCCACGATATTATAGTGTCATGGCAGTCGTTTTGCTAGTAAACTGTCAAGATCGTTAATTTTAGAACATTTAAAACATTTGAACAGAGTATAACTTTTGCACACCTATCAAAGCAAAAACATAAAAAATCGAGGTTTATTCCTGATATAATTTTGTGTATTTGTAGAAAGAATTATGATACCATCTTACTGCTTTTAAACTATCAGCAGGATTATCATATTTCCACTGTACTTATCCTTTTAAGCATACTTTATCGAAAAACCACTGCCGAGTAATCTTTAGATAGAAAACATTTTACACTTTTTAATGTTTCTTGAATGATCTTTGGCTTTTGAGCAGTTTTAAGGTTCAGTTTACCTAGTTACAGAGAATTTCAACTGTGAAACTCAGAGGTCTAGAAATCTTTCAAAAAATTTTTTCATGAAATCTGTTGTGAAACTGACAGTCACATATACAGCGTCCACGATGTGTCTGGGTCGTATATGGCTGTGAAAGAATGACAGTTTGAGTATTGTAAGCCGGGATGTTTATCTGTTAACTCGGCTTGTAAAATCTTATTGACGCTTAATGTGCTTTAAGGTTATGATTTTATCATAGTTTAACCTCACGCTGTTGTCTTTTTTTTGTTAACTCTGTAAATGTAAGGAAAACTTGATTTCTTTTTAACAAAACAAAACTAATCGGTACTAAACGTTTATGTAAAACTTTTGATCGTGCAACAGCGCCAAATGCAGCCGCAAGTCTGACAATTTCCAAAAAGAAAAACACTTCCGACCTAACAAAATGAAAGCATGGCTGTTACGACCCAGAAACATCCTGAACGGAGTATACCCATATCTACTTTTGAACTAGATATTCTTTTATTTAGCAAGATGTACTAACACCACTTTCAGAATCAGCTAAATTAGTCTTTAATATCACCTCATACCACCAGATCAGTTTTTCATCAATCGGTAACTGTTGGTACCGTTTTATTACGAAAAAGCAACACAAGAAACAATTTTACTAGTTTGCTGCATTATTGCAACTATTTGGTCTGCAAGTTATGAAAACTTGTATTAAATTTTGCTATGAAATGTCTTCTTCTATGTAAATTCTATCAATGAACCCTTTTGTCAGTTTTTTATAATACTACGCATGCATTTTAAACAACTCTAATTTTGCACACTGTACTTAATACATTTTGTTTTATGCAATTGTCTTAAGTTGTATTTATAATGCTGAATACATAAAAAAGAAAATAAACGCATCTTAAAATTACATAACCTTGTGAAGCTGGTTTTCATTTTTGGTAAAAGTCTTTAAATGGCTTGTTATTACTTATTGTGCTGTTTTCACACTCGGTACAACTGACCATAAAGTACTGTGATTATATTTTGCTTTTTTAAGATTGATTAAAAGATAAGCTTTACTTTCTTTACACATTTAAATTATAGAAAAAATGAAATTTTATCCGATAAGAATATTGAGCAGCTACATATTTAACTATTTAAGAATGGCAAATTCCAGCCGTGACCTTGTATACTTATACCTTTTACCTGTATGCATTTTCTTTTTTATGTTCTCGTATCATCACACCTTTGGCATCTGCGACCGGTTTACTGGAGTTCACAGTCGAAATTACAGACAATTTCGACTGCGAGAAATATAAAATTGCATATTGCTTTGCTTTCACTAAATTAAGATGTATGCATCAAGATATTTAAATACAGCTAATTAAAATATTTGATTGCAAATTGAGAGAATATGCAGTTTTTGGTTAGTTTTAAATTTGAAAATGATTTATTCATATTGCTATTTACGAGAATTAATATTACTTTCCTTTTCGCAGAACGTAATATTTTATTATAATTATTATAAAAAGTAATATTAACTTGGAGTATACCGTTAAATTCGTTATTGAACTTGAATTTCTATTTTATAAAAAATTATTTCCAAAGATCTGTAACTGACTGATAAAAATGCATTTAATTATGTTATACCAAGTGGCAAGCAGACGGTGGTAATCGAGCAGCTCTTGATCTCTTTCAGTTCGTGACCCTGCCTAACTTTCTTCTTGCATCAACCTTCAATTTATTGAAACCCCTGGGTGACTGTATGAGACTATCTAAAATCTCATAAATGTTTAATTGTAACTTCCGGTAAAATGTCTCGTTTGAATCTCTGAATGCTAAGATTTTTCATCTGCACACCCTTGTATATTTTTTGTTTATTGTCGAATTGATTTTAAATTTGTATGAATTATACAATCCTCGAAAGGTAATATTTTCATACCGTTAAAGCAATTTTATCTCAAAACCTTTGGCTTACTGCGATTTAAAATAGCAGTTAAATATTACAGCCAAAATTAGATTTTTCAACCCTGTTGTAAACATAAATTGCTAGCCAATACAAAGACAGAAACTGCAAATCTTACAGTTCCCAGTACAGCCGAATAGAAATAAAATTTATTCGTCGAAAGGTTAGTTAGATCAAATTCAAATGTGTTACTTGCTGAGGTCCCACCATGACAATGCTTATATCAACGACAAACCAAGCCTGTTTCAATATTAAAGACAAAATTTAGTGATTACATACTTAGAAATTCAATTTTCGAATACATTTTAGAACGTACCAAAGCGAAATAAAAAACTCATGCACGCCGGTGGTCTAAGAATGTTTCCGCGGTGAAAAGAATTTATTTCTACAATGAACGTTCCCAAATTTAAATAACTACCTTCTTTAACTATTACTTTAATATCGAAACTGCTGTGAGACTTTCGATTGTAATAGACATATCAACAAGAGTAGTGACGTCGAATTAACGTGATTTATTAGATATGTTTCGTTGCCGATGACAAATCTGAATAACTGACATTATAAAGACGTCTTCCCTGCACCGTATTTTTAATGTGGTTAAATAGGACGTATTATGCATTGGTTATCAAAATTCCTTTTTCTAGTATAACATTCTAAAGACATCTAGCTCATCGTTAAATAATGTCTTTTTCAAGTCTTGATATGGAGTCTATGAGCTGTGATATTTCGATGTCTTTTCAAAACTGAAATGACAAATTATGTAAATTAGGTATTACTCTGTTTGCTAGGTATCGCATTATAGTTATTCAATTGCAACTAACAAATAATCTTTCTTTGATCTCCATAGTCAATATATACTGCAGAACATTTCAGAGCTGACACTTCCATATGCCAACAAAAAGTAGTCATAAAACAATAAAAAAAAGCTTTTTTGAGTGTCTTCCCGCTAAAACCATGACGTCTGACTGACGATGACTTTTTAGGGCACGTATAAAGTTCGTACCATTTTAGAAATCACGTAATAATGACGTCTTGTATTTGTAATCGTCACCTATACCTTTTCAATTTCAAATTGGGAACAATCAATTTCAAGTTGAGACCAATCAACTTCAAATTGAGACTAACCAATGTCAGAAGAAACAATCTGCAATCAGTTGCAATAACTGTGAATTGTCATATTTAACTAATAACACCGTGTGTCATTAATAAATAAAAATGCTTCGTTTATCTTAAAAAAACAGGAATCTGGGTTTGATTCATTATGAAATTAGAAGAGGTGCATTCAAGAAACCAGAAGCTAAAGAGTTTGTATGCCAATGCTTAAAATATATACCAATCTCCAGTAGTCATGGTAATAGATAATGCTCTCTTTGTCATACATCTATCAAAGAAGTATTTCAAGAAGACGAATTTGTGGATCACCGCTTGCTAAGTCCCTACAATCCGATGTTTAATGCAATTCAACTTGCGTGGTCATCATTAAAAGCAGGTGTTAAAGCCCTTATTCCCATTTTGAAATTGATTGTTCCCAATTTGAAGTTGAAAAGGTGTAGTAACCTCATGTCGACCAATATTACTAACGTAAATTTCTGACGGAATAATTACTTTCTTCTTATGTGATATACCAACAATTATTGTGCTACATTTAACAATAAAGCTGCAAAATTAATGTGAACCTACATTTGTTAATAATAATTTGGAGAGATGGGACCAGAAGTACTCAATACGCAATAATCTGTTATGTGCACAACTAGGATTAGTGATTCATCGATATACGCAACCATATGTAAAATCGGTATGCCACCTGTAATGCTAACTTTTGACAGTCGAAGACGAATTGTGGGCGAGGAAGACCTAGAGCCGGCTGTAGACGGTAGTATTGATACGAGAATCTTTATGGGTTTTAGGATCGAGAGGGCGCCAGCCGCAGTAAAGAGTCGGTGACTTAATTTCGAAAGGAAGACCCTGCACTCCTGCAGCCGATCTCCGTATCTAGGTCAGTAGGCGAGATGCTTATCAAGGTCAAATCACAGGTTCGAAAGCTATACAAGTAGACGGAATCAAGATTGTACTGCACTCTCTTAAGATACTTATACTCCCTATAAGAGATTAAATTGATATTATGTAGGTAAGTAAAGATCAACGTCCTTTGGCTCCGTAACAGCTGATTACTGAAACCATCTATATGTATGCTAATACCACAAGAAAAGCTAAAAGTTAAGTTGATAACATTTTTTAGCATACTATTAAATTGGTACAATAAACAGATTACAGCAGTCCTGGTTCACAATGCTTGAAGATCGTTTTAACATAAACACAAATAACGAAAAAGGTAAATATATAAAAGTACACTTAAAACAAGTAAACATGAGATAAACATGGCCACAATAAATTCTTTAATATGCACGAACCGTCGGCCAGGCGCATTGCATAGAACGCCGGCAATATGAAGGCAACATAAAGTCTGAATAATAAGACATTCATGGATATTAGAAATTTTGCGGTCGCTTGTGAAGAAAGCACACATGAAATAAAATGTAAAATACAAATAACGTTACTGGGGTCGTCACTCCAGGTGTTATAAAACAACAAGAATTTACATTAACAGAGCTTCGCATGGATAAACTAACAAGACAAGAATTAAATTAATAATTTTATTGGTTTTATTTGTATACGATCAAATCAATAAAGATCAATAACATTTCAAAACTGAAAAGTTACGTTAAAACATGACCAATAACGAATTCCTCTTAAATAAGCATTATTACAAAGTTTTTTACCAGTGTGAAATGGTGCGTCAAACTTTTTCACTGCTGTGAAAGAATATCACAAGGTTTTTCACCAATGTGAAGCGACGATACAGTAACTTGAATCTTGGGTTACTTTTATCCAAAGCAACTGGTGACGAGACGAGACAGGTACGTTAGCAAACAACTACTTTACCGTAATACTGGAACTATCCAATAGAGATAATTCAACTGTGAGTTTGGTGTGAATTTAGTTTGCTAGGTCCACCGATAAGGCGAGATTTGATTTACACACTAACGGCAGTGACACATCTGGTACATTCCAGGGATTGTCAATAAATATTTAACGATGACAGAAATAATTCGTATCGTGCATACTCAGGCTGTCTTTCACCAACGTGGATGCTATTCAAACACTTAGAGTAGATCCCTATAGCACGAGAAAGTCTCAAACTTTCATACACGATAAACGCGGGGTGCGCGTGTGTTGCTTATTTGCAGTATTTCATAGAACTCCTAAACTCTCGATCGAAATGAGAATTCTTCAATCCCCAGAAGGGTAGGTCCAGCAGATTATCGGCTGGCTGGGATTTATGACATCAAAACCACCAATAAGATAACGAGACGGTGAGGTGGTTCGACCACAAATTTGAGCATTGCCCTGTTCAATTAGCAGAACAAACATAAAAATAAATCTTGTCCTGACAAGGCAAAGTGACAGTTTTATGATCTGAAGAAGCATAAAACTAAAAGATAAAGGAACAAAGTTTTTTGGAAATAGGATATTTAAATTTATAAAATACGAAATTAGAGATAATTTTAACAATATTCAATGCCCGAATGTATTGCTTCTCAGAATATAAGAAAACATTTTGTTAGAGAATTCGAGAAAGAAATAATGTTACAAAATTGTAAATCTACCAATATAAAAGAACGTTAGAGGTTTTTATTTTACAGGGAAAAGATAAAATATAATTCCTAAAGAAAATAACGTATGTACATAAGGAATTGTTAGCAATAATAAAGAAAGATTTCATTATTTACAAATTTTCATAACATGTTACAGGAAGATTTGATTATTTTCGAATTTTCATAACAAATCTATAAAATATCATGTGATCAGTCGTGACTGATGGCCAATATAGAAAAACTTGTTTGATGCGTAGATACGTATACGAGTTAGCGCCAACTTCTGGCTAATTGCATATTTACTAACTGCTCAAGAAAGGAAGGCAATTGTAAATCTTTATTGTTCTTCTGCAATACTTTACAAGCCACTTGTACAGAGAATTTCAATAAAATCTGGGACAACCAATGTTTGATAATGAAATGTGGCGTCATCAATCTTTCGTCCTATGACGTCATTGACTTGTTTTCGACGTCACTTGTACCTTATAAATGCAATCTTAAAATGATTTCATCGTAAAAATTGTTTAGATTTTTAATCAAATAGCTTTTCATTACCTACACATAGCACCTTTACAGTTGATTGCCCTAAGAAGTTTTGTATTGACATGCATATATTGTGTATTGTATAGGTTCAGGTGGGTAATTAGGATCTTAATATTTACCAGTTTGTCATCTTATACGCTACATGATTGAAATATACAATGAATTTTATAAAGATTTGAGACAGGTCTGTAGTCATGTCGACGTCATAAATTTATTTGGATGCATCGTATCAAACAAAACAACATATCTATTCAAAGTTGGGTTAAATAATGAGTTCGTTCATATACAGTGTGTTTAACTTTTCACTTTCACAACCCTGTACCTTCCCAATTTATTTTCTGGCCGATTTTAAACTTTGGCCAAATATATTACCCTTTAAGAGGGTTATTTATGTAATTGTTAAATAATTTTACTAGAAGGCCTAATTTTATCAAAAACTTTGCCCAGAATCAAAAACATAATTTTTGATCAAAATTTGAATTTCGACTATTTTTGTGATCATGGGAAACTTTTTTATAGTTTGTTTTCGATAAATAAACTAGGGCTAGTATGATTTTCCCAATTTGTCGTATTTATTTTTGATTGCAGTAAAAGTATTTAAAAACTGCACAAATAACTCTTTTAAAGGGTAATGCATTTGACCAAATCGATAAGAAAAAAGATAAGGCAAATACAAGGGTGTAAAGGTGAAAAGTGAAACGCACTGTACAAAGATCAGATCATCACCGTCCCCTATCTTCGAGATATCCTAAGACTAGAAACTGAAATTTCAACGTAATACCAACAATGTCGAATTTTTTCAACGGTCAAAAATGTTGAGAAAAATAGCTCCCGAAACAGTTCGTTAAAACAACTTTTGCAGTTGCAATTTCATGACAGTTAAACTAAACTTTACTGTACAAAAACAAATTTAGAGAAAACATTTGCTTTATGAGTTCAAATTTACCACTGATGTTAAACTCAAGGCTTGCGCTAAAGCATACAAATAGATAACTTGCCATAGATGCTGCACAGAATAAAACAATTGAAACTGACGTTATCCTGTTTACCACACGCAGGTGTTTGAAGGCCAAGTAACCGGCCGACCTTGATCTGAAGATTTTTTAAGTCTCAAATGGTATGGTGTAATCAGTACTTTCGAGCTAATATTTGTTTGGTTATTTTAGTATGTACGAGTGTTTAACAATAAATTCTCAACGTTTTTTCCAAAATGTTCAATGTTCTTTTCAGAATATTCAGACATATAATAACATTATGTAAACCAATATCTGTGTAAGTCTCTAATCTCGATTTGCAACTTTATAATTCTGTAAATTCTAGACATATGGTGTCACGGATTATCTAAAGATTCTCCTCTGTTTCGAATGGCATGACGTAATTAGTAGTTTTGAATTTTTAATCTGTTGGTTATTTAGTATCCACGAGTATTTAAAGCAAACTTCTAGCGTTTTTTTCCAGGATTTTCGGGAGGCTCTGGTTAAACTATCCCAATTTACAAGTTAATATAAACTCGAAGAAGCAACCGTTTAGCATTTAGGCAACTGTTTCTGAGGTACCAGCTTCAAATTGGAAAAATGCCTCGAAAATTGGATTGAGCGTATGCAAAAGTGTATTAATGCTAAGTGTTTTCTTTAACCATTTACAGAAATTTTTTCAGCAAGCCTCGTATACATATTTTGTGAGTAACAAAGAGGCCAAGACATTCAACCATTGATCTTTTGTCGTTTCAAGTTAATTGTTAAGTTTAATAATGACTATCATAAAGAATAAACAACAACCTGATCAATTGTTTCATATTTACGTAGGATTTCTGAACTTAAATATATTTTAGCTTTTTTTTCTGGCTTAATTAGGCCAAAAAGATTACATTTATAAATTAGCTTGATAAAGTATTATTTCATACATTTATTTCTGATGAATAATTTCCAATACTAGTTTATTTTGTAAATATAAAGTAGGTGACCGTTAGCAAACACCTATGCAGCATTAATTCTACTTTTACAAAAAAAAGTTTATAAATGGTTCTCTGATTAAATAACATCACTGATCTAGTTTTGTACGACGTAATGTTACGATCGTGATGCTTTTTATGATGATTTTGTGTATGTATTTTATCCATATTTAGATACCACTAAAATGATAATTAAATTTCACAATACATAACTACTTCGCTTGTACGAAATCATAGCGTTTAATGGTTTATTATTTTATGTGAACTAGTAAATATTATAACTAAACCATAAAAAAATAAAAGTTCATAAATCTTAGTTGTCATAACAAGCATTGATTTTAAGATTGCAGTTTAATTAAACAACAAACATTATTTTGATTGCATTTTTATTAGTTTATTTGCGATTGACTTATAGTTATATCAATTTAGAAAATAGCCACACTCATCGTATTTGAAAAGAAAAGCAAAGGTGTGAGGAGAACCAAAGAAAAATATCCTGAATCGTTTGCAACTACATGTACAGTGTGTTCCACTTTTGACGTGTCTCAAGTTTCACAATGAATCAGTTGGAGATAAATAGTAGGTAGATAGTTGACACTGTTTGCCTTAATTTTTCAAAACGAATCCAGTGGTGAAACATGTGAACGATTTTCCTTTGTAAATTACAATTAACGTAAAGGTAATTACCAACCTACTTTTGACGTTATTTCATTAAATGACTAAATGTATTTATCCTTCTTTAAAGATCCATTAATATTAGTAATTTATTTTCTAGGTATGTGTAAATACCATTTCAATGAAAGTTGTAACAACAAAATCAAGTTTATTATTCATTCTAGCGTTAGCTTATCTAAAATTTATTAACTTTTTTTGCCAAAAAGGGGAAGCATTCCATGAACGCAAGCATATTTGTGTTCTAGTTAGTGTATTTCATATACTCTCCTTCAAGGATGTTGAACTACGCTTTACATTAAAAGTCCTCTATAAGACCACTGCATAACATTATTATCACCAATAATACGGAAAAAGTTATAATTGCTTCATTACCTTTTGTAACGACTTTACTTTAATCAGTTGTTGTAGGAGTATCTAAATTTCTCAAATCACGAACTAAAAAATCTGAAATCTAAATCTACCATTACAAACAACAAATGTGCTCCGGTGTGTCGTAATTACACCCATACCCACGTGAAGTATGTTTTTGATTCTATAACTAACATGCACATTTTTGCAGAATCTTTCTGTCTGCGAATTTCTGTTATGCTTTCAATATTCAAATAAAAAAAGTAATTCGATATACTAAGCATTCCTTGTTCAGAATTGACGAAATAATAAGATTTCTGCTTAAGACAAGTTTAATCAGTTCAATCAACACTTCCAAATAACATAAATAGTTAGCGGTTCTCACGCTACCATCCTATTCTGGAGGTTCAGGGAATATTCCCCGGGCCGACCGTTCTTACTAAGGTCTTACCTTTTTTTTCTTAATGGTAAAAGCAAATGCCAAAACAGTAATCTACCACGGACCCACCTGCAAACACAAAACATCACATCACAACAGAAACAACATGAGAAATCGTCCACAACAACCGTAAAATCTCGGATTTCTAAAACATGGCGTTCGTTCCACCATTACACAATAGAGAGTAAGCACAAACTGCACCGAACTTCTACACCCCCCCCTCCGCAAAACCAATTTACCTTACTGTTATGGCCTAAGAAAAGTCAAACTCTTAAAAAGGTCTTCGGTTTCCGAAAGAATGTAACAACGATTTGCTTGTTTAATAATTAGGCTCATGTGCTCATCCAGAGAAGTGAGTGGCTGGTCTCGGCTGCTTGGCTGGGATCTGAATCCTGGCCTAAAATATAAAAATGTAGTAACACAGGTAGAATATAAGGACAGTCTTGATTCCCAAAAAGGCCGAACCAAAAACAGATACGAAGACTGGAGGCTTGTCAAGCTATTGCGTACAACAAGCAAAATAATGCCTAGAATTATTATTCTAGAAAAATGAAAGATATAATTGGTAGATATCTAAGGAAAAACCAGGTAGGTTTCAGATCGTGCACTCATTAAATATACACCCTAAGAATAAAATGCAAATAACAGAAATGAGAGTAGAAGAGTATAATGCGTAAATCCCACGATCATTCCTCCTTTTTGCTCTTTCCAACGTCACGGTTCTTCTTCTTGTTACTTCTTCGATGAGTTCTTACTGAAAATACAAGAAAAAGAAACATGAGATCTAATGAAATGATCGTCAGATTTATGTAACTCTAATAAAAAGAAAAATGAAGAATCACGGTTGTGGAAATTGCGGAATTACAACAGAAGTGTATATTACTTTTATAGGCTTTGAAAGAGTATTTGACACAGTACACAAAACAAAGATGTGAAGAATACTAGCAGAATATAGGCCCCCCTAAAAATACATAAAAATTATGCTTTATGAGAACTATATAGTCATAAAAATGACCAAACTTTTTAAAAATAGAGAGAAATAGTAACGCCATCTGTACAGAAAGTCAATACATTCTTCGTTAACCATCTGTAAAATTGGTTAGACAGTTGAAGCAGTCCAAGAGCAAGCAGCAATCAACAGCGCTGTCGGTGAAAAGTTGCTGGACGATTGATGGCAAACGCCAATTTCCATTAACGCAAAAGTAGTACTCTTAAAGGCGCTCATAATCATGAATATTATTCCTGGACACAACCGCAGTATCAGCTGACAGTAGATTGTATACAGTGATTGAAAAGTAAGTTTTGAACAAATAGCCGTAATTACATTCTGTCTTAAACTTAGTAAAACATTTACCAAAATTTATCAATGAATGCAACAAATGTATGAAGATGATTCTGTACACAAGACGCTAGGTTAGGTCGTCCGCGGACAGTAACCACCGAAGCAAACATCGGAAAGGTATGTAAAGAAGTTACACTGCAGCCAAAGTCTTCGGTACGACTTGGAAAATGAGCTGAGATTATCGAAGTACACGCTACAGGCATCTGGAACTTTGCAAAGTCTGTGCACAGTTTGGTCCTTACGAATTGACTGATGACCAAAAACTGAATCGAGCCAAACTTTCTGAAAACGACGAGACAATACGACCCCACAACAAAACGTACTAAGTGGAAGTTGCCAGAAGAAGAAAGGCCAAGAGAAAATTCCATTTGCAGGTGTTGAAAAATTATCAAGGTCAGACTTTTCAGGCCAAATGTAAAAAGCGTTATTATACATTAGAAATCTTCAAACCTTTGTGCCTGAGAATGGAAATGGATTGGACACATCTTACGGAAACCGTAACCGGTATAACACAACAAAGCCTCGACTTTAACGATGTCAATATTGGAGAAAAAGTATTAGAAGAGAACTACAAAAAATCATGTGAAATGAAGCAAAAAGGATAGCGCAAATTAAAGAAGAGCGGTGCGTATGACTACGCAATCACGCTATGCCAAGACATCACTGATTAATTACCTTTGGGTCTCCTATGTTCCAGGAAGAAGCAAACAAAAAGAAAAGAAGAAAAAATTAAAAGATACGCCTATAACTTGTTAGGTTTGTTCTATGTTGCAGTATTACAAATCTGACAAACCACTGTGTGTGTGCTTTAATAGACATGAAACTTCAGCATAAATCTTAAACAAACTATCATATCATTGGTTAAGATCAGCGCTGAAGGGTCACCCTTAGAACTATTACACGTATTAACTAATCTTCTTAACATAGTTTTATTTAGAATTTTCTAGGAAACGTTTCACAAGAAATCTGTTTTATCTGGGCTATACTTTAAAAAAAGCCTAAAAAGCGCGAAAAAAACCAGAAAATGCTGATAAAAGAAACTTCAATTAAAAGCTTTCCAAAGATACTAATTGGCTTTTAAATCAAAACTATTCTCTAACCAATGCAACTCAATTAAGTCTTTGGCTATTAAATATTCTGCTGATGCCCTACACTAACACAAAACAGTTCTCTTCTGCTCCTTTTAGCTCTGATACCAAACAGAAGAAGTAAATAGAGATTTTGATTTCCGTAATAGTCGATAATTAAACCTTAATACATTGTATCTTGAAAACTAATGACTTTTAAACGAGTTTTAAATGGCGATTTCAAACAATCTTGTAATAAACACAACGACAAAGATTTTCGGAACATTCTTTATATGAGATTAAACTTTATAGTTGTATTTATAAGATAATGTAACAGTTTGAAAATTATTTTATTGTTGGTAGTAATTAATAAATGTCGATTTAGTTTCAAAATGAATACATTTTTAATATTCGTAGTATAGATAAAAGTTATTGTTATTATCAAACATGCCAAGCCCCACAAACAGAAAACAATTAAAATCATTGCTAGAAATTTCAAAATCTTTATTTAACATTGTGGAAGAGAAATATAAATATGGGAATTTCAATTGGAATGCTATTTGTTATGCAGATTTGTTTAATCCAATTAAAAGATATTTCCCTATAACACCAGTCTTAACAGCAGTTTTATGATCCCGATAAATCAATTATTATTTCGATCAATGGTGTACAAAATTAATTAAGCACAGTATTGTTAGTGCAAAACAAATTACTTGTAATTTATATGTTTCTGGATTAATCAAGTAAAACTAAACAAAATTAGTAGATATAAGTAAAAAAAGATTTTATCATGGTGTGAATCGGATTTTTTGCAACTTAGGTAGGTATATGCGCCTGGAGAAGAATGACGGTAAAGACTAATCAAGCGATTTATAAAGAACACCAATTAATTTAAACACCTACACTATTTCAGAGTAAATTTCAATTAAACCTCAGACAAACAATTGAAATCAAATACATTAGGTATCCGATTTTATATTATTAGCAACAAACTGTATACCTAGAGCAGTGATTCTCAGTTTTTACGTAAGTTTACGAAGTCCCGTAAGACAGAAAGTTGATTATTATAAGTCAGTGCCTAAATAGAAATAAATATGTAAGCCGTTTTTGTCAATATGTATTTTATTTGTTAAAACTGATTGAGTTAGCGTTAGTTATCCAAAGATCCACAGAGCGCACTTAAGAGTCACTGATTTAGGGCACATAATAGAAAATACAAACACTAATTTTAATTGTTAGTTTTTTAATGTCTAGGTAAAAGTTCACCTATTTGTTTTAAGTGCGATGCATGTTTATAACAGAACACTGAAACTCCTTGTGTTAAAACTGCTTTGGTATTTATCAAATTTTATTTAATTAATTCAGTCCTGAAGTTTATTAATTAAACTTTTTGTAGTTTATCCTTAATAAAGTTCTAAACTTGTTATAATTGATGTAAAAGTTAATTATTGTAAAATCGAAACTTACCTTAAATCATTTCTATAATATACAGGGTTGCCGGATTAAACTGTGGACTGAGAACAGCGTCATAATATATAAAAATATGAGAAACTTTTAACAAGAAAAGTTGCACAGAACGATTATTCTTATGTTTAAGATTATTCACAACCATACAGAATGTTTCATATAAGCGTGCCATACATTCGTTTGTTTTTTTCTAATAAAACACTTTCTATATATCTTGATGTCTTTTTGCTTCTGGATCTTTACAGGTTACAGTAACTTATAGCACTATAGGGTCTAAAACTACGGTTTCGTCGTTATTGAATTGTTTGCTGCAAAGTTTTCACTAACTTCTCTTCTCTTCTTGAAGAAAGTTATTAATAATTTACTTTTATACAAGTAAACTACCCAAGTTTCAATTGAATGCCTTTCTTATAAGGTGTGATTGGAAAACACAAACTGTTAGGTTTCACGATTTTTTTAACTAAACATCCTGCATTTTTTTTGCAATTTGCTTAATACTAGTACCATTTATATCGAACCAGAAGCTTTCCTACAGGGTGTATATACAAACATCAATTTTTACCTATAGTCTTGAATTTCATTTATTGTAAGTTGATGGAAACCTACTTTTGTAGGTTGTGGTGTTGAGTATACTTTGAAAGACCAAAACTATAGATAAAGATGGTACTTAAACAACCCGTCTATACAGTGTGTCCACATTTCAATGCTCACTATTGGGATCTCGAAAATTGTAAGAGATACGAAGTCGGTTAAACTAAAAAAGTTTTGACTATTTTGGAGATCAGTTTACTTATGCTTTTGTTTTTTCAAAAAAATTTACGGTTTACTAGATGTTTGCTAAAAATGAAATTATCTTACTTTTTTAAATAAAAAGCATTTCCCACTTAGTATGCCATGGCTTTAAACATATGAAAATCATTGGTTTTTGTCAGATAAATTACATTTGTTATGTAACAATTGCTAAAACAAAACAAAAGACGCTTTTAAGATACTTTACTGAGCATTCACAGATAGCATCAAATAAGCAGCTAATGCCCCATAAAAGCGTATTTATTTTGTTTTAGCAATTTTTACATAACAAATGAATTTCTTTGATAAAACTCCACGACTTTGTGTGTTAGATGTAATGGCACACTATGATGAAAAATGATTTTCACTTCATAGCTCGGTAAAACAAAAGAATAGCTATGTCAAACCATGTATCACTGAAAATCATTTAAGGCGTGCAGTTCAGTAATATGAAAATCAAGTAGGCGTTCCATTAAAAAAAGTTGGATTTACGTTTCACCGCCGAAGTAAAACAAAAAAAATAAGATAATTTCGTTTTTAGCAAATATCTAGTACGCCGTGTACTTGTTTGAAAAAGCAAAAGCATAAGTAAACTGATCTCCAAAATAACCAAATCTTTTCTAATTTAACCGACTTCGTATCTCTTACGATTTCCGAGATCCCAATAGTGAGCATCGAAATGTGGACACACTGTATAGTAGAGAAACTATAGGTATTCCATTTAAAAAAATTCCGAGCAAAGGCATGGGTTTTAAAGAGCAAAAGTCAAAGGTTACTTCTGTACAAGTGAAACACCAAGAACTTAGAGACAAATTGAAAGATCTAGAAAAACATACAATTGAATAACGCCGAAATGGTTAGGTTTAAACCTCTAAATAATATCTTATTGTTGCCAGCTACCTGGATTCGAAGGTACCAGTGGCTGCTTTAAAAAACTTCTCCTCTTTGACCAGGGTGGGTTGTATTGATTGTTAGTGAAGCAACGAGTCGGCGGAAAAGTCACTTCAAGAGTGACAAGACTGTGACGGTGCGCGACGTGTTTCGTTAGTTCTCGAACGGAAACAGAAATGGCACTTTTGAAAACCGCAACCACCGCGACAAGGTACCCCGGTGAATTTTAAAAATAATGATTTTCTTAAAGACGAAAGTTGAAGTCGACTACGGGGTGGTGTTGTGAAACCTGTTAATGGCATTGTCTTAGCTTTTTTATGCAGGCGGTTCAACAAGAATTTCCTCGTCCTGGATTTTGGTTGTAGTGATAGACAGTAGTATTGACCACTTGGGCTGCAGGTGGTTGTGGTTGTGATGTTAAAGAGAGTTCTGTGGTTGGTTTGTGGGGTGTGGTGGTGGTGGTGGTCAGTGGCAAACTAGGAAACTCTTTTCGAAGATCTCTAGTTCGTCGGAAAGTGTTTTAGTTTACGTTTGGGCTTGGTTTAGGTGTTCCAGGCTTACGTCTATAAGTAGAATCCCAGTCAGGTTGCATACTTCCTCAGAGGGGTGGAGTGATCTAGGCGGAGAGTCTCCTTACAGACGGCCTTTCCCTTCTCCTGGAATGCTTATGAGCTGCGGCGCTGCTGGGTAAGATTCAATCAACTCTTTAGCTTGGCACTCCAGTTCCACGTGGAGCAGACGGAGGGGAACAACTCAAAGTAGAAGCTTCAGATTTTCAGGCGGACATCTTTGGTATGAAATCAATTGCTGTAGTAGAGGAGGGATACCGGAACAGAATGACCTGTTTTTTGTCCGGTCTTCAGCGGCACAGTTCTGTCTCTGGAATCTTGGATTCACCGAAGGAGCTTCGGGAAATCGCCTATAGGGTGAATTGGGAATAGTGGACTCTGCTGGATTAAGCGGACGGAGGATGTCGTGACAATAGAAAATGAATAGAAGGATGAGTGTGTACAGCTGTACGAAACCTGGTGTCCCGGTACTCAATGTTAGTGTGAGGACAAGAAACTGTTAATGAGTGTGACAAAGCGGATGGAAACTTGGGCTGTTAGGCTGGCCGCCTTTTATTTCATTTATCATTTCTTATGATTTTTGAACATAAAAAGGAAGTACAATACAATTATGTTTTTTTTTTGCTATGTAGAGAATGTTCTGGAAAGGAGTGTCTGGTTTCTGAGTTTATTTTCGCAAGCGTTTCCTTGTTTACTTATGTTGAAATAAGAAGACGTTAGATCTTATGGCATACTAAGTGACCAAATTTCTAGAATACACATTAGATCACATCATGTCATATTGACCAAAATGTTCATTGTGATGTATTTACTTTAATAGGTAATAAATGCCCAAGTATCCACATGGCCAAAAACCGTCTGTCAAATAGGCAACATATATTTCACTGCCGGAATGACAAAGCAATATCTAATCAAGTCAATTTGAAAATTAAAAAAACCAAGATTATGAATGAATAAAAAACCTGAAACAACACACGGCATAATTAATTGTACCTTATAACCTATATTGTCTGCAATTAATTTAAAATGACACATGATATTAGTATCCAGTACGAAATGAATTTCAGTTTAAGCTCAAAGAAGATTTCCAATAAAACGCATTATTTATTGCTGTTTAGGGCTTAAATAGTTAAAGTGGAAGATGAATGAGACAAGTTCGATTTTATGAAGCATATTTCATAGCACATTCTAATTAAGTTTTAACTTTCCAACAATAGCAAATGCAAATCAATAACCATCCTTTCACTCACTATTCATCATAACAGTCTAATCGTCGTTGCTTATTAAAATCTCTTCAAAGTGAATGCTAAATTTTAATACCCTTATAACGCATCTTAATAATGTATCTAGTGCGTAATTATCTTTACCTTTTCCGTCGTTCTTTTTCTTTTACTGCGAAGTAATTTGTTTTTGGTTTCTTTTGATTTGCATTGTTATTTTCTCTCTGCATCTCGACGCATGCACATCTTCACCTGTCATCACTATTATCACTAACGATTGATGACTTTTAATCATGGAAAGGCAACATAAGAAATATGATTAGAATTTGCTTATTTCCGAAGTTTATTTACCGTTCATTTCCTATAATAAAAACGATTGATTTCTGACTCATTGTTTCTTCAATATGTCAGTATATTGGATATCATTTGTAAACGGAAAAATAATATTTTGTATCTCAAAAATTTTAATTTTGATACCCTACATTCTGGCCACCCTCATAAGTCATATTGCACAAAATATTTATTGCATTGTTGAACAATTCGATGTAGTAGGGCGCAAAACAAAATAGAGTACGTCATTTAAGTACACCCTACGTATACCACGCGTGATTTTGTTTTCTATCAATTGTTATCAGTTCAATTTGATGCAGTAAGATATTAACGGCCTACTCCGTAATTTCATTTATATTTTAATATTAATTTATTAACCCATTTTTTCATCAAGATAAATTTAAAATGTTATCCAATAGCAATTCTTTTCATACACTTTTTAACTTTATTTCCTACTCCTATATGTACATTATATTATTACGAGATTAAAACAAGTGCTGTATGTAAAAACAAACGTTTAATCTCAGCCTACATTCTTATACATTGCAAAAATTCTTAAATGAAAAGATAAAGGTTGTAGAAAGTCAAATAAGGATAAGGAAAAAAGATTGATGGTCTGTACACCTGTTTAAATAAAACAGAAAACAATCGGTAACAGTATTTAGTACCTGCCTGATTACGGTTAATGTCTTTGTATAGGAGTCACTTGTGATTTTTGCACAGCCAAAGAATTTTAATTGTTCTCCAATCATCTACATGTTTTACCCCCGGTCCCTGTTGTTCTGTTAACCTAAAAAACCTTCGTAAAATCGTACATTACAATTTGAGAGTTTTATTGGTAATAAATCTCTCTTCTCAGAATTAATTGTGAAACGATGGTAGTTTAATTCAATAAAATGTTTAAAACTTAAGAGGATATACTTTTATGTAAATTATTTAACCTTAAAATTCAAGATCTGCAATATGTATAACATGTCTATGGAGTGATACTAAAATCAAGCATTGTGAACTGAATATTAAATAAATCAGTCTGGGACTAGAAGGAGTCAATGCATGTGATACAACTGCTTTTAGATCTGAACGCAACAAATTGTCATAAGAAGAAAAAGAAGAAGAAGAGGAAAAAACAAAGAGTAGTAGAAAAAAAAGAATACATGCACTGTTTGCAATGTCGGAGATTTTCCCACATCGATCTATTAAACAACAACAACGAACAAAATATAAAACATAAGTATTTAAAAAATTAAAAAGTAATTTTTAGTTAGAATGAATCTTTTAGATACCATGTGGATTATCAACCCCATACATGTACGATAATAAAAACTATCTAGTCTCTCTCAAGGTTTAACTTTGTATGCCGTAATGAATCACCTCATTGGTTGTTTATTTGCTAAAAACAACGATCCCAAACAAGAAAAATAGTGACTAATCACCACTAGCTAAGTGGCCTTTATTGTATTTCTATGTAGTCTTTTAGCGTCTAGCAGTTTCTTCCTGAATTTTGAATTGAGTATAACGTGTAAATGAAACTACTCTGTCTCATTCCCTTCCTAATGCTGAACTACCGCTTGTGTTGTCTCATGACACCATGGGACCTGCCTTGTTTAATACTTGCCTATCTCTATTCTTTGTTATCAAATGAATTTTTCACATTAGCATAATCAATGTCGATCTACACTTTGTCAGTTTCTCTCTCCTGATTTCAGTTTTAAAAAGGGCATTGTTTTCTCATACTCGATGGAAAACTTTTCTTGCTCTATATTTGTTCAACATAATGACATTCAGGAAGAATGATGATACTTTTGTTGACAGAAAAACTAATGCTTCTTTTAATTTGCCGACAATCTACTCACAAGTCTGTACAGTACACTGCTAAACTTGTTTCTGTTGGCAACTTCCTATTTACCAGACTACCTGGTCAGACCTATCCTTTAGTAAGTTTCTTCTCTTCTTAAAGACTTATCTTGCTCTCACGTTTAAGCAAATTGTTTCTTATACTGGTTATTACTTAAGGTAATGTTTCAATCTTAAAGTTTAACAATTTCTACTGACAAGAAGCTTTTGAAAATTATTTTCAACACAAAACCTTCAACATTTAGAACAAAAAAACCCACAATACGGTATCTGCTTTTTAAGTGTCTCTGATTTGTTTGGAATAAATTTTATTACCTTGATTTGTAAAACTCAAGTGTTAACCATAAGTGCTGAGTGGTATGCAAAACAATAATTTAAAATTTGCTTTGGATCACTCAGAAAGCAAAGTGATTTATTGGTCATTAAGCAACAGTTTATCTTACATTTAAAACAATGCCAAAATGTCACAGCACCATAACGTCTTTTCAAAGTAGTATGAATGCAATATTCAATTTCATCTTGTAATTAGATTTATATGCTATCTCAAAGACGATTACATTGAGGTTTCATATTAAATAAGTCGCGTCTCGTCAAAACTTGCACAAACTCAATAGATTAAATTTGTATGTTGTGATCTACTGATACGATGTAATTGGATTTGATTTATCTGGATTTGGCAAGAACTGATGCCTTTGGTGCAAAATGAACCTCAGTTAACAAACGCAATCTTTATTGTCATTAGAAGATATAATTTTGATAATCAAAACACAACGTCATAATACGTCATATATACGTCATACTTATATCTCCGCGTAATGTCCATTGAATGCAGTGGTTTGCTTTATGTGCTTCAGTTTTTCTGGCCCTGGCAATTCTATTGCAGAAAGGCGTAGGCAGCCGGGCACAACAAGTCTACTCTTAATTGCTCTGCCCAAAGTATGTCTTTGTCTTGATGAGAGACCGGACTATCGGTGTTGGTTGTGTGCTTCTTTTCCTTGCTTCCCTAGAATCGTCGCGTTCCGAAATCTGCTCGGATCGCGACCCCAAAGTATCTTTCAAACACTGTCCCCGTCTACTGCTATCGGCCACCATCAAACTCTACTTTCACAGTACGCGCCTTTGGAGATGACATTAAAAGACATTTGTATGTATCTACCAACCACATCTGTCATCTCCATAATTGCCCGTAACAGTCGGTACATACCTAACCGTATGTATTGTCCCTATTGCAGGTGCTACGTATGAGGGAAAACTTTTACCACCATAAACCCCTGCGACCTCTATCTCCACAGCGCTATGGCAACGCCTTAAGATGGATTCACACTATACTATTGATGTTTGTTGTGTATGTAGTAACTGTGGTTTTGAATTATAGTTTGTGCATTTTTTCATCAAAATGAATATGAAAAATTAATTTCACGTGTACAAAATAATGTAACATGGGTCATAAGGAATATTGTGATAATAATAACAATAACTGCCAAATCATTGTCGAGATCATTTTTAAACATGTTCTCTACCAATCAAGATTTTTTACACCAACTACATAGACCGTAGAGAATACCAACAGATACATAGTTGACAGATTGGTGGCGATCCGTTGCTTTGCGTATAGTATATATCTCCCTTTAGGCGAGACACTAAAACCACCGACAACTACAACGCACAAAAACCTACGACCAAAGGACGCTGGCATGCTTCGCTGCTCAACACTTCGTTTCTCACCTACTCACACAAGATTCTGGTATCCAGCATTGGTCGTCGTTATATTTAATCACGTAAAGAATACGCAACAGAAAAGATGTCTGTATGACGTTAACTAGTCGGCGACAAAAAATGTCCAATTAATCACGTGAATTCGACGTTATTCTATCTGATGGGTAACTATATATTCCTTCTCTCTTTTGTTTATTTCGTTCCTAAAAGACTTTGTTTCACTTTCACATTATAGTATCCTATTTTTTGGGCCGCAAATCTTTTTCTGTTTCCACCGTTATACTTGTTCCTTTATTGCCTATTCATATCTTTTGATTGGACATTTATTCTGTTTTGACATTCTATTATTAATTCTTCTTTTTCTAACATCTCATGCTCTTTTCTCTTGAAACCTTTTAAACTTTACAGTACACTTTGAAACAACTCTATCTATTGTTCCATCAATATTAGGTTTAGTATGGCTCATGTATTTCTTGATCTCGTTTATAAGCCGCTCCGGTAACGTATCTGGTGGCCTGGCAATTTCTGAATGTATGTACATAGTCTGTATCTGTCGAGATGACATCATAAGTTAACGTTGAATTCATAAGTCTATCAGTCTACCACGTTTTTTGCCATGCATCGTGGTACCCTTACTTACTTTTATAGTTGGTTGGCAAAATCGAATATTTCTTAGGACATATCAATTGTATAGGGCGTAAAGATGGTTTATAATACTTAAGAGAGTACGTGAACAACAAAGGAAAAAACTTGTTTAGTTTATATATAAAATTTGTTTTGTTTATAAATTTGTATAAATCCTAAAAATATCTACGGAATTTAAGAAAGGAATCTCATTAATTCGCTTGCCATTGTTTGGCATGACTAAATACATTATTAAAAATGAAACGTAATTCTCGAGTAAATTTAAAAATTAATATAACATAAGTACTAGGCGTAGCATTCCATAACAAGAGAGAAACAAAGGTTTCGGCAAAGTTTAGTAATTTATGTGTATACATAGTTTAAGTTTAATAACACTTCAAAAAACCTAATTTTACGCAAAATTAAATTGGGTGTGGATTTAGAAACTAAACCCACTTTTTTCTTGTTGCTTGATATACCTTTTTGAAAGAGGTACGCATGTGGTATACTTCTTATTATATCTTTATATTCTTTATCGTTTATGAGGTTGTAAACGGTAACAATTCGCAAAATTGTAGGTGTCTTGTACTGAAAAAACAAAAGACGATTCAGTCAGTATTACTGCTAAATTCAGTGTAGATTACAAAAAGATCAAATTTACTCAAATGACAAACTTTTTTCTGAAAAAGTAGAGAGAAGTTACCTATAGGTAGCATGCTATAAATTGTTAGATTTCGTACATAAACAACTAACAAGTTCAACTCTCCAGTTTTCATCGCCTTAATTGAATATCTTAAAGAAACAAGATAGTACCACGCATCTTGGCCAATGCTTAATTTGAATTTTCAGAACTAAAACTGAAACAAATTGTATACTTAAATGTATATTATACATAGTGTGTCGAGAGTTAGGTTTGTTAAATTCTATTTCAAAATAATTGTGAGACAAAAATATTAAATTAGCCTACTTTATGAATACAACGCAACTTACTAAATTAACAGACCGTTGGACAAAGTGTTTACAAGCAAACCAATAATTGCGTTGTAATTGTTAATCTCTCGCATGCATGTACGAAATTAGTGCTTTTGTGACTACTACATGGAAAAGGCTAACTGAAACGAGAAACCAACACATTGTTGTGAACGGAATGACAAACCACATGTTTTTCACTTTGTTATAATTTGTAGAATTTCTTGACATGAAGTAAAACTTGCTTGTGTAATAATAAGCTTTTTAAATATTTCTATAAAGGTACAAAAAGCCAAAGTGGGAAATAAAATTATTTCAGTAAGTGTAATAAGAAAAAAAGAATTGATAAAGAACAGCGGTGGATTCGCACATAATTAATTTTTATTAGTGACCAATTAATTGATTTTGGTTTCTATTGTGATGGTTGAATAATAAACTAAAATTAGTTTGGGGTTAATTAACAAGTAATTCATTTTGTTTGAGTTTCAAGTTAGGTTATTAATCAATTTTGCTTGTTTTGACAAATGTCGCTGTGAATGCTCTGGTAAGGTATAAAACTAAATTTACCTTTTATTTCTTTATTCTTATTTTTTAGGTTTGCATTGTTTTCAATTTATTTTTATTGTTTGTCTATGCTATTTATTTATTTCTTTTGAATACAATCTCGCTTTTTGACTCTTATCATAAAATTAACCACCACGCATCGTATTTTTAGTCATTGATAAATCCTTTATTCGGAAACATAATCAATACAGATCTAGTTAACACAATTTGTAGCATAAAAGAAAGTATGCAGACCGTTTCGAGAAATAAGTACGAAACTAATGAAAGAAAAACCAAGAGAATTTAAGATCAGATAGAAGCACTATATTTTAAGAACAAAACTGAAAGGTTTGATGAATAGGATAACTTGTTTTAAGGTTTATCAAATGTGAAAGTATTCAAAAAAATATTGAGACTATTTGGTAATTGAACTTGCAGAGCACTAATTGTACCAGGAGGAGCCTTTTATCAGTTTGCAAATAGCAAAATAAAAAAATAGTAGTAAGCAATTATGTCAATAGTAAAAGCGGTACATTCTTTATTCTGGGAACATCTGGCACGTAATGATTAAAGCAAGCCATTTGTCATGGTGATTTTTTAGGTTTTTAAGCGATTTCGCGAAGCCAAAGGTTTCGGCCAATGGAAAGATTCCATTGGCTGATCCGTTGCCTAGTCCAGAGCGCACTTTTATCTCACTTCTATAAAAGAAGACCCGGATCAACAAACTCACCAAACTCTCAAACAGCCTGCAGAAGAAACATCTAGCTCCAGCAGCAGCAACGGCCAGTAAGTCCAGTGTTACCAATCCACTCAGTCAACTCAGCTGCAACAAGAAGGCAGTTTCTGCAGCAGCACCCAACTGTAGCAACAGCACCCACATTCGCCAGCAGAAAATCCTTGAGTCAATACAAATTTCTCTTTCAATCCGAACTCTGTCTGTTCCTTCAAAAAATTACTTTTTTTTATTTTAAATGGGCAAACTTAAGAAAAAATTCTACACTAAAAAATAAAAAGGCCAAAACAAGAAAATAATAAAACAAATAGAAAAAGAATGACAAGCAAAAAAAACGAAAATAAATTCAAGAATTTCTGAAATAAATAAATAAATAAACGTATTTCAAACTTTTTAGTTAATAAACAAAGATATTAAAACAAAAGAAGATGACAACGTAGAACAACAGAGAATCATCAAAGATTTGCCACGTACCAGCAAGAGCACACGACTCCGTCGACGTCAACGACGCTTACTGATAATAATTGGTCGTTCAAATTCATTTCTACAATAATTATTTTATTGACGTTTAAAATTTGAAATCCAAGTTTTCTGTCGATAAAGTTGCAATAAACGTTCCAAACCGTCTAACGTCCACTCAGCTATGAAATTGTGATCATAGAAATTAGAATGAATACAGGAAATTCTCACCTATTCAGTTTCTCTTACCTTTCCAAGAGAATCGTAATCTTAGGTATCAAGTTTTCTCCCTTTGCGAAAAACCAGTTAAGAGGTTGTAGCCTGAGTCAATTTAGATCATCCATAAACCAAGAATATTTTTGTCTAGAAATCATTACTATGTCTGAAAAAATTTAGTAAGGTAGCATTATTCTGTTTATTTTTGTCGATTCTGAACTGGTTGCAGTTTCAATTTTTCAGTAAATAATAATAAGTTAAGGTAAGTTTGCACACTGTATTTAAAGTACTTGAGGATTTCAATTTTATATTTTTATGTTTATAGTTAAGACAGTTACTTTTTTTTTTAAAGTTAATTGCAATATACAGTTATTATTTCATTGTAGATATTTAACAATTTAACATCACACCAGAACTAAATTGCAAAAATCTGTAATAATCACAATCTTACAACAAAAAACTACATAACAATGTAACCACGCTAAAATCAGATTTTATGTAACAAACAAACAAAAAAGAACAATTTGTAAAAATTACAAACAAAAGATATTTTACTATAGTCAATTGTTTTATTCTAAAAATAACATTCAGTATGTACTGTGGGTTTCTCATCGAAAGTAAATATTTCAGAAATGAGTGAGCGGTTATGGTCATTTAGTAGTAATAGCAATATTATAAAAATGTTTATAGATAATTGAATATAAGCCGTTATCATAGTTATAAGGCCATTGTTGGTTAAAAGAGCAGCGTTATTAAGGACATACGTAAAGCATATCGATTGTAATAATATAGGTTATGATTTAAATATTTATTTTGTATAAAAACTTTATAAATAATTTTTTAAACTAAAGAAACAATGGAGGAGTTTATTACAAGTGTAAATACAAACTTTGTTTAATAACTTATTATGTTAGAGCAGTCAAAGTAGGTAGTGTTAAAAATAGAAAAGAAAAAACATAAAGCAATATCAACGAATTAATGAAATCAACTTTGGAAAAATTAATTTTTGTACTTTTTAACAATGATTACATTGAAGAGCACTTTCTCTGATAAGTTATCAAAGACAACAGTATTTATTTTTTAAAATACAGTTATCCTTTATTTGTTTTAATAACAAGGAAGCCAAATCTATCATGATTCTTTTAAATGAAGAAACCTCGCCTACAACTTCTTGTTATCAAATGATAAAATTGAAAACGCCAAACATATATGCAATAATAATGAAGAAGCCAATTAAAGTAGGTCAGCGTTTTTTAGTACAAAAGAAAAAACAAACATTGTTTTCTTGATAGATAACCTGACTTGAGTAGGATTTGGAGCTTACGAAAAAAAGAACAGTTTAAATGTTTTCAAAGTTTCAATCTGTATATTTAGCTTTTCCTGTTTATTACATACGAGGGCTGTTTGACGGAAGTGTGACATTTCAATAAAGAACAGGTTTAGCCTAGATTTTTTTTTATTATTTTTCAACATAGTTCCCTTCAAGTGCTACACACTTAGTCCAACGACTTTCCAATTTCTTTAAGCCTTCTGAGAAATGTTCTTTTGGCAACTCGTCAAAATAGGCCTGCGTTGCAGCAATAACCTCTTCATTTGATGCGAATTTTTTTCCTGTCTCTTGGGGCCAGATCCGGTGAGTATGGTGGATGGGGAAGCAGTTCGTAGCGTAATTGTACCAATTTAGCGGTTGCAATTGCAGATGAATGAGATGGGGCGTTGTCGTAATGAAAGAGCACTTTCTTACGTGCCAAATGTGGGCGTTTTTTCTTTAAGATAACATCAAAACGGGTCAATAAATCAGCATAATATTGGCCAGTTATTGTTTTACCCCTTTCCAAATAGTCAATATGGATTATGCCTTTAGAATCCCAAAAAATAGTCGCCATGACCTTATTAGCCGAGTGACCAATTTTAGTCTTCTTTGGTGCACGTTCGTCTGGTGATATCCATTGTTTCACTGTTCCTTTGTCTCAGGGGTATGGTGGTGGATCCAGGTTTCGTCAACAGTCACATATCGGCGAAAAAACTCAACTGGATTACGTTGTAACATGACCAAACATTGATTTGAAAGTTGAACACGAATTCTCATTTGGTCCACTGTGAGTAATCGCGGCACCCATCTTGCCGATACCTTTTTCATATGCAAATGTTCGTGTAAAATATTATGCACCCGTTCGATTGAGATGCCAACAGCATCAACTATCTCGCGCACTTTCAAACGTCGATCAGCCATTACCATATTATGGATTTTGTCAACGATTTCCTTAGTAGTGACCGTTTGTAAGGGCCCGGGGCGTTCACCATCGTCAGTGCTCATACGGCCAGTTTTAAATGAATTAAACCACTTGGAAACCATTCCATGCGATGGAGCAGATTCACCGTAATATTTCCGTAATTTCTCCTCAGTTTCTTTCACTGTTTTTCCACGTAAAAAATAATGTTTAATTAAAACACGAAATTCACGTTTTTCCATATTTACAAAATAGCACAAACTTGATTGATTTCTATGACTGCCAAATGTATACTATTTCACAGATTGACATGAAATTTGGAGGTTAAGCCTCTAAAAGACTGACGTATATGCTAATGTTTTCGATTTACCGATATCAGCGCCATCTAGCGGAAAGTCACGCTTCCGTCAAACAGCCCTCGTATATATATCTTTCTTATTTCAACATGATTGTTGTAGAGCATACTATTAAGAAGAAAATAAACGTGGTATTTTGCAAAAGGATTACTTCCTAAAGATTATGGTAAATATATCCAATTGTAAGTAACACAAAGAAAGAAAAAATTAAAATTATTAGAATAATTGCAAAACACCTTTTACTTTTTTCAACGAGATTATTTCCTCTCATATCGAGCACCCTTAAGGATCATTTTTACAAACATGTAGTCGTACAAGAGGTGGTAAGTTCCTCTTCAGATTTAAAGCGCTCTACAGTTAAACCAGCTTAACAAAGAAATTGCATCATCACGAATCCAGAACTTCTGTACGGCCTTCATTATTGACTTATTGACAAAAGAAGTAATAACTTTTAATGTTAGATCTAACTGTTGTTATGAAAATTCGACAATAATAAAATCTCTCTCTAATGTGTTAAGGAAATCTGCAAAGTCAAGTAGCCAGACACTTTCGTTAAAGTTATCCCTCAAGCTTATCGACCAGCGCTGCTGGAATAAAATCTTTCTTTATTATTAACCATTCCTTGTGTACATATGTTAGTCTTTAGAAATTATATTTTATCTTTTCCCTGTAAAATAGAAGCTTCTCGTTTAACGCTATTTTATATTGTTAAAATTTACGACTTTATAACATTATTTCTGCTATAGAATTCTCCAATAAAATGTTTTATTTTATTCTGAAAAGCAATGCACGAGAGCATTTAATATAATAAAATTACCTCTAATTTCGCATTTTATAAATTCAAATATTTACTTTAATAATTTTCTTGAGTTAATCACTCATGACATAAATTAAATTATTAATGACTTCTTTACAATAGTTCATATTACAATTTAAATTAAATTAATTAATAGTGCACCTTATGCGAGATAAGGTTACGTAGGTTCGAATCCTACCTGCGGTAAAGATTTTTAAATTAATTAATTTAATTTAAATTGTAATATTCAAATATTCTATTTCAAAGAAATTTCGTCCCTTTATCTTTTATTCGTTCCAAGTTTTATGCTCCTTTAGATCGTAAAATTGTCACCTTGTCTAGACCAGGGCAAGATTTATTTTTACATTTGCTCTATTCATTGAACAGGGCAATGTTCGAATTTGGGTTGAGAAATATCCACTAGGCCTGCATCACGCCTGAGTGTATCTAAATCTAAATAAGTTGATAATCCCTGGGTTTTACCAAAAGTACCGTCACCGTGTTTGTAGTTAAATGAACCTTTCGTCGCAACGACGGATCAACCAAACTCTTCGCACAATGAACTCATGTTAATCTTGCCGTCTCTATTCCGATTATATATATAGGGTGATTCTGAAATAAAGGGTTTCCTCTTAAAGGTGGATAGCAGTGGGATAGTACATACATTTGCGATAAAAAACGGTAGGTAAAAATTGCATAGTTTCCGAGAAAAATGCGATTGAAGTTTAATCGCTAAGCCAAGCCGGTCCTGCTTTCATACTTTTACTTAAGCAAAATTCGATAGGGGTCCTTGTCATTCGCAGGTAGTTCTTGCTATTTATGTGAGGGATATAACAGTTTATCTGGTTTCTACAATGCCATAAATAACCAGTAGGAACTTTTACTTTTTAATCTGCAAACGGAAAAATATTAAAATTTTACTGTTAGTGATTTTTTTCTGTAAACTTCCGAAGAACCAAAAACTTCAATAAGCATTATGCTACATAGATAAAAATTGGTTGAATTTATTAAATTGAATTAAATACAGAGGTGATAGTTAGTAGTACCTTCCATACGCATGTTTCATTCAAGTACTGTGTGTAATCCATTGCCATTTAAAATGTTTCTTATTCATGTGACTAAATAATAATAAGGGATTAAAATGTTGCTTGTGAGACTGGAGTCTAATTGTTCGTAACATAAATTTTGTTATTATTTTTTTACTGTTTTAACAAATTTCAACAACCCTGCATGTTAAACATACTTCAGATTTAAGAAGGGAAAGTTGTAAAATGTCCAGGGGGTAGCTTATGATGGCATTTATTGTTCATTGTGCTCCTACAGCTGCACTATTAGTTCCAAGAAAATAGGCATGTCTGGTAAATTTTCGTTCTTGCACTATAATGGTTTAAAAACACCGTAAATCTCCTTAACTTTCACTTTTTAAGGCGACAATACAAGAAACACTTTTCTTTTTCTAACCAGAGACGGCTTCAGTTTTTAATATTCAGGAAAATTGTCAAAATTTTCAACTTTTACGGAGCTACTTCGTTTTTTCCTTTTTGGTCTTCTTTTAGCCTCACTTATCGCCTATTAAAAGGATACCCTTGATTTCGGAATCACCCTGTATACGGTTAAGTATAACGATGGGTCACTAATCTCAGTTTTGCACGTAACACTGTATTTGAATTAAATGGAAAAAAACTTTTTACATTAGAAACGTTTTTTAAGAAATCATTATTTACAAAATGTGCTCAAATTCATTCAAAATCTCCTCCAACCTTAATACACGAAAAACAAGACAAAATCAGTTTTCTCGCTTGATTGAAGCTTGTCGCAAATCTCAAGGAATTCTCGCACCATTATCATAAATAAAGATTTCATTTGAGTACGGGCCACATCAATCTTAATTAGAATCGCATCGAATTTTGAATAAACAAATTTACTGTTTTTACAATGTTAGTTATAAAAATGACTTCTAAAGAGAGTTTTCATGAAATCTTGATCAGATCCTAATGGCCAGACATTATTACGATTTAGGTACAAATATCTGAAACAAAGAGTTTCTTAGCAATATAAAAATTAAAACAATGGTAGAAGAAAAGAGAGTCGATTTTACACAAATTCACTATTGTTAGTATAATACTTTAATTCGAACTACTCCTTGGGGCGCAATGTCTATATCATTTAGAAGTTCACGGAACACTTTAAGGGAAAGTTTAAGTATTTACGTACATCAGCAAGAAAATCGCTTTTAAGTTCAACCAAATTATTTCACAATAACAAACAAATAACAAACAATACCGTCTTAACTCCTGTTCGACGTCTCGTTTCAGACATAAGACAAAAACATCCCAGACACAAACGATCCATGTCGATCACTCTACAAATATATTATTCCAATACCACTAAGATTCAATATTTACTTAAATCCTATATGGTGTTTTTGATGGTTCTATAAGTCCGCGAAAAAATACTCTTTCAACATTTACCTTGGTCACTAAGGAAAACCACGGTAAGATATTAGTCAGAACAGTCGGCCCGCGAAATATTTCCTGGATCTCCCACAGTGCGCGGACTGCTAACTACATCGCTCAGTTAAACTAATAGGGTGACCTTGGAGTTGGGACTGGTATTATTGAGTTGATGTTGGATTTCATTGTTTCCGCGACGAACAGGAAAATCTTGCAGTGATCAAACGATGGTGTTGAAGGTGCTTGGAGACGGTTGAATAATGTTGGTAATGGAACGGATGGCGGCGAGATGTTGAAGAGTGTAGGGAGACTGTGACTTTGAGAAGTTGATTTAAACTGAGGAGAATAAAGGAAAACACTTCTTTTGTGGATGCTGAAATTACGCCGAGAGTGGAAGGAATAGTATGCGTTATTAGCTGATTAAACTAATGTGACGGAATGAATGTTGTATTGGTTTAGTTAACGAAATTTATAGGTAGGATGTTGAAAGCAGTTCCTCTCAAAACTACAAATTTGGCATTCTGGGCCGGGGAATTTTGGGCAGTCGTACCTGACTGGAGGAGGATCGTCACGATTTGTGGAAGTTAAAAGTTTAAAGTTTATTAAATAGTTGGAAAAATAAAAATGAGCTCAGTGTTGTGTCATTTGTTTTAAGAGATGACTAATAGTGTTGAATGGTTGGCCTGTTATCTTTTCTGTTTTTTAAGGCAATCGTACTATATTTTGATGAATACAGAAATGTGAGTCAGCCTTCAAAAGCTTGAGAAAGTGGCAACTAGGATCAACATGAAGGAGCAACACAATTTTCTATTGGGAAAAATCGTGCAATAAAGAAATCTTTAGACTTCTTAATATCTTGGGTTCAAAAGTTTTAAACACATCAAGAGTATGTGTTTTATATTGTAACATCAAAGATCCCCCAAGTGGGACTTTAGAACACCTATTGTTCTTTATCAAGGTCGTAATAGCAGTGCCAGATTAAACAAAAATCGTTTCTTGACTTTTCTACACACGTTGCCTTAGACTTAATGCGTAAGAGCTCAACTCACAAAGACGGTAGTTCTGAATGAACAATAACCGTTCAGACTATAGTCATTTGCTATGAATATAGTTTGAGCACCAGACTTCTGTTTAAATCTGTCCAATTCGAATATTTACTATTCATTCCACTAAGAAAGAGATTAATAGTTTTCTCCAGCAACTTTCAGGTTACTAATAGGTTTTAGATTCTTTCCATTGTCTATGGTTTAAATGCAACTAGGACAAAACGTTTGAATTTTAGCTAATATCTACAAATGCCTAAACTGTATTTACCTTAAATCTGATTAAATGCAATTTGTAATTGCTCAAACTCTTGTAGTTCTTTTTTACAATCAAATTTCGACAAAATACTCACTCTAGAATTACCTGGGTATACTTAAAATTGCAAACATAATAGCTCAACAGTCCGAAAGTAACCTAATTAACACTACTAACAATAAGTTACACTCATCAACTTTAGACAGTACTTGAACATAAGTTAAGTTCAAAATCAGCACTTTGATAATGTTTTGTTATTTTGCGCTTAAGTTTGTCTAGGCAATCGCAACGTCGCCGTCGATACATTACCTGTAACGTATCTATTGACTAACACCTTTTGCGTTACCAATTTATCCTTGTAAGATCTTAATTGTGTTTCTGTCAGATAAGATCTTTTCATAACTTTTAGGAATATTTTTCAATTTGGATGTTCTTGGTAACTTGATGCTCGACGTTCAACCTAGTTCATGCTCTATAAGTCCTTGATTAAGAATAGTCAAAAACTGTTCTACTAGATTTATTGTTAGATTTTGATCAGTTGTCAAGCGGACCCAATCTTCTTGCGGGGATGTCCTAAAATGTAATATAAAAGTCTATAGGATTTTTCTCAATTTATAAATTCTAAAAAAGCCAAGAGCTTTACATGAATATCCTGTCAGTTGAGTGATTTATCTACACGGAAATCTTGGTATTTCATTTTGATTCTTTATGTCCTGGAAAACAAAACCAAAATTTATAGCGAAGGAAACTCTAACCTGATATCTCTCGTAAAGAATCCTCATAATCAAAATGCTAAAAGATAGTTCATTCCAGCTTCTACTTTGACTTCAGAAACTGAAAGCAAATATAAATATAGAAATTTATGCAAATGTGTAAAGTTGCCACATTATACAGATATTATAACTGGAGAATATAAAAAAAGTAGCAATGCTTTTATTCACAAAACACAGTAGGTATAGGCCAGGATCTTGCGTTGGATTTGTACAACTCTGCTCAGATTTAGGGCCCAAACTGGCCTTAATCTTAAGATGTCTTGGGTTTTACATTTAAATTAGCCCAATCAAAGGTAAATTCCGCTTTCTAAAGAGGTTGACGTTTTCAAGTCTTTCTAGTTCAGCTAACTTTTACAGGCTACCACTTCTTTACTCTACCCGGAGTAACCATAGGTTCAACTTTTTCCCAGAGGGGACCAAATACTTTTAAAACGTAATTTTTTCATATAATTTCTTCTTCCGATTTTGTAATGCTTGATACGAGAGATGGTTTTGAAAATTCAGGGAGAGCAAACGCAGCTTTTCCCTATGGACAGAGGATTATCTAGGTTTTGTGAGTTTGTCGAATCTTCAAGGTCGAGTCTTTTGAGTCAATTGGATGTTTTCAGCTAACCGGGCATTGTAGGCTGATCAAAACTTGAATTGCTTGGGATTTTAAGCCAATCGGGTTTTCGAGGTTTGTTAGATTTTTTACAAAACATTTGTATAGTTCGGAGCCGGTAAACTTTTTATTAACAGCAATTCTTTCTGTAAGAGACTTCTAGTAGTAGCAGATCGGTTTAAAGTTCTTCTTCTTTTGCTTTTTCTTTTTGTTCTTTCCTTGAGTACAAGACGCTCAAAGGCGGTTCATCAGCAGTGTCATACTCTTCTTTGTCCTGAGCTATCCTTTTTGCTTCATTTTACGTCATATTTTGTTTTTATAATTCTTTGATAATATTTCTTCTCCATGTATCTTTTGATCTTTCAACTCTCTTTTTACCCACAGTATCAAAATCTCAGGCTTGTTGTGTTGTACTGTGCAAAGTTTTTGTAGATGTGTGTAATCAATTCCCATTTTCGTTTTTTTATTGTAATTTTAGTTTTTTCTTTCTTCATAAGACCCTGTGGTTCTTCAGTTCTTATTTGCTCAAACCAAAAGAGTTTTAAAGTTAAATCTCAAGATTTTCAGAACTATATCATGCCTATCTGGTGGAACCTGCTAGGGACTTTTAAACCTGTTAGGCTTTCTGAGGTAGTCGTGTTTTCTTTCAACCTTTGCTTTGCTGTCGGACTAATTAAACTTTCTAAGCGTTAGATTTTCTAGATCTACCAAATGTTTTGTTCAGTTGATGTTTTTTATTGGCTAAAGTCTTTTCTATTAGTAATAATCTTCTAATATCAAGCACAGCGCAATGCTTAATTTTGAGTTTCATTCCAATACAGTTACCACATAGAAACTTGATGACAAATAAATTCTACAAATAGAATGTCTACACTAGCTTCTTTTGTCGTCATTATGGTTTTTGAGCCGAATGGATTTTCCTAAGTAATAATTTTTCGAGCTACTTTGAGATACTTTCGACAATACCTGTTGTAGGTAGATTGAGTTCATGCTCAGAGCAGTTCTATCTCTTCTCCTGTTGACAAACTGCTGTAGGAACTCCACAGTCAAGGATTTTGAGTCGTAGGCTATGCTGGTGATATAACCATGAGAAGACAGGACAAATTCACAGCTAGAATTAGAGAAAAGCCACAAACGGTCCTAAATATAGCATCAGATTGAGCGACGAGCAAGGATCTCTTAATAAATCCCCAGAAAACAGCAATAATACCGTTCACCAATAGAAAAAAGCAGGAGGTATTAAGTGCTCCAACTTTACATAATGATACAATGACAGTGGTGGTAGGGCGAATATATGAAAAAACCTTGGGACTCAAGACCAGCAGTAGCACACCAAATCGAACTATACAAGCTTCCAAGATTGGCCTGTTTGGGAAAACGGGAGCTATGAAAACGACTTCTACAGTAACAGAGGAGATTCTGCTAGATCTGACAACCTGAAAACTATAGACTCAGGCCATTGTTCAGTTTGGAAAAGGATAGGTGACCCTGTCTTCGACCTGAGATCAGACTGTACTACCCCAACAACATACTTGGATAAAAATTTCCAAGTAGTCATTGACAGAGAAATCTGGAACAATACTGAACAAATGCTATCCTCTGGACTGATCTGGTTTACAGACGGATCAAAGACCTTGGAAAGCACGGGTGTAAAAATATATGCCATGAAATCAAAGGTGGAATTTTTATTCCCCTTTGGCAAATACACCACAGTTTTTCAGACAGAAGTATTTACAATATTAAGGTACGTAGATGAAACCCTTTGGAAAAATTATGCAAAAAACGAATTTACATATATATACAGACAGTCAACCTGCACTCATAACTCCTCAGGGTGTAAAAGTGTACCTTGGCAGACCAAAATACAGTTAAAGAAGCCGATAGATTAGCTAAACTGGTATCAAGAAACTCATTTTTTTAATCTGAGCCGACTCCTAGGAATAAGTGTTTCCTCATAGAAGCTATAAATACATGCATCAAACAACAACAAAGCCAGATCTGTGTTGATTATCTTGATTAATCGCAGATGCACCGTCCACGAAAATGGCTCTGAGGAGCTCAATACAATGAGCAAAACTCGCTGTTACATTTCTATTCAGAAGATGGTACATAGCTTTTCTTTGGTATTTCGAAGGAGGTAAATTAGATAAATAAATAATACTCTAACAATCTTTTATCTCTACTTGTACTTACAGAAACAACATAAAAAATTTAATATTTTCAAGTAACGATTAATTGTGACATGATTTTCTAATATTGATCCACATTGAAGGCATTTTTTTCTCATTTGAATTGTATTAATTAGAATTACAAATCATAGTATTTACATCTGATGCAATTTTTAAATTTCGCTTTTCTTTGTTTGACTCCACATTTCTTACTTAAAAACAAACACTTTGATAATCACAATCTTCACGTGTTAATCAAAATTAGAATCCATAGCAGTAATTAATACTAGAGTCAGCTCTAGAATTCGTATTGATAATATCTAGTTATTAAGTTAGTATTTAATATCCTAGTAAGGTTGAAAGTCACCTCGTGTTTTCAAATCACTCTGGGAAAAGTAGGTAGGTGCAATATCCTTTCTATGAACTTGTTCATCAATTTCTCAATAATTACTTAATTATTCACAAATAGTATTAAAGTGCAAAAAAACCATTTAATGCAAGAGGAATAAATGTTAATATTATGCTCTGTGTTTAATTTCCGCGAAATCTCTCTTACCAAATTTATAAAAAGTGTAGTTTCTCCAACAAGATGAATCAAGAAAAAAAGAAAAAAAAGAGCAAGACCACCACTTTCTTTCTGTATCATTATCATCATTAGTATTAAGTAAAAAATCATCTTTAATAAATTATTGCATCTCTCTTATTTAGTTAATGAAGTTCAAGTTTAAAGTTAACGAGCCTGATTAGTGTTTTATAATTTAAAGCTGAAGGCCTTTTTACTTCCTTTTCCAATAACATGTAAAAAGCCGTACGTAATATAGGTCTTGAATTACAATAATTACCTCAATAGTGTATTATTTGAATGCAATACAGTAGCAAACACATAATTATTAGATTAGGCCAATTTCAATGTTTAAAACTATAATTTGAAATTTGCAGCATACAGCCTTGAAAATGCTGTTTTGTATTTGATGCGTTTGAAAAAATTTTTAAATTTCTTCTTTAATTATAGCATATTGACTCGAAAGTTAAAGAAATTATTTACAAACTAAATAAAGAGGAAATTGAAGGGAATTAACATGATTAGATGCATTAAAATAACTCGAGCGAACCTACTTCGATTCCAGCAGTAATTAGCAATTAGCTGTAGCGCGACAAGAAGAGAACGCGAAAAGAAGAAGAGTAGGCCATGTACGGAAGTACGATTTACAGCAGGCGTGGCGATTTTCGTGATTGCCGGGCTAAAGCTAAGGACTCTCCGCATTTCCCAGTCAGTAGTTTGTTCTTCTGCGAGCATAGCAGAACCAAAACCTACTTTGCACTTCCTATCCGCATTCGCATTCTGTGCATGTGCGCTTGCTAAACCAGACATAGTATCTGTCTCTGATGAGCATCATGTTGATGTCATTATTATTCTAATAACGAGAGCAGAAATTTTTCGTTTTTAGTTCTTTTTATAATTTTTATTTTAAAATGTGCAAGAGTGTTCACTGACGTTCTCCGTATTTTTGTTTTTTATTTTAACTTTATTCCTCGGATTTTTAAATCATTTAAAAATCGTTGTTACATATGAGTTCTGCTAGAGGCTTTAATGTGATGGAAAGAATGTTCAAGAGAAGGTTTGCAGTTCCAAAAAGGTAATTTATTTTATTTTTATTTTTCTATTAATTAATGTATAATTTATTAAAATAATTTTTGCAATAATTTCTACTAAAAGATTGGAATTTTTCGCACTTTTATTTTAATGAATATTTATTCGAATTAAAATTTTAAATTGAGAAATGTGTGACATTGTAGTGTGCCGTGTGTTTGCGTTTTCTAACCTAAAAAACTGTGACTACTGCATTCAACTTATAACTGTTTCTCTATCTTCTACATATACTTATTTTTAAGTAATTCTAAACGCTATAAAAACACTATAAAATTTATTCATTGTAAATATGTAAAATTAAATATTTTTATTTTATTAATTCCTACAAATTTATTTATTTTATTTATTGATTTACTTGGTTCCTACAAATAAAATAAAATAAAATAATAAATAAAAAATTCAGTATATAATATACAAGACTATTTAGAGTAGAAAAACGTGGATGATGTACCGGATAATTTAATGGAAAAAGAAATATTTTTAGTTTCCAAACAAATATAAATTAAAACAATAAAATTCTATAACAATTATCAACAGTTATCTGATAGCAAATATTAAGATTAATAAATTGCTTTATGCAAATATAGATTCATTGGGGTGTTACTACTTTTTTTTCACTCATACCTACAATACAACAAAAGTGATATGTGTTGTTTAATAATAATTAGCAAACAATAGACAATAAATTGGAGTACAGGCAGGGAGATTACAAGAACAAAAACGGCTCTGAAAACAAGTGTATCAATAAGTAACAAATGAATCTTCATTTAGAAAAATGTACATAATAAAAGGTATTGCATACTATTATCATTTTAGTTCCATTCTCACGTACGTGTAGGCTGAGGAATTATCTTTTTACAGATTGTTTCGAGTTGCTTTGAATGACATACGTACCACGATAATTTTGTTCATATAACAGCCTAATATAGCGAAGTTCCAATAGACACGATTTTCTTCATTTAAGTATTCACACCTATACACCCTATAGCTTTTTAGAGTAGCCGTCACTGTTTACAGAACCGCCAATTATTGTTACAGATCTTACCTCTTGAAATCAATATATTGGAAAAATGTTTGCTAATATTTACTTTCTCTAAATTCAATTTTCGTTTGCATTATAATGTAGAAACGTCTTAATTGGAAAAACTAATTGTTTGTCCAGCTTACCTTTTTAATAAACAATCCAATTTGCAAAAATTGATTGAAAGAAAAAATAAGTATGATCCAGAAGCAATCGACTTTTTATTGTTTTTGTTGTTAATTATTCTTGAAAGCTAAAACCATTATTCGCGTTAGTTTCGGTATTTTCAATTGTTACTGCAATTAGTCTTTAACATTTTCTTAAATTCTAATTGAATCATGGGTTTCTTATCATAATGAAATTCAATCTATTGACACCCATTAGTTCCGGAAATATCAGAAATCTCATTTTTTGTAGTTTTATCATAACTTAACATTGAAATGTGCTAATATGTGTTTAATATTTAGTGTTTCAAGGTTTTCTTTATATAAAATAACCAAACACGCAGAAATGCTCTTTTCAGTAGCCGTAGTTTTCAAAACACGAGCAATATATATACCAGCACATAACCTATAGAAGTTTCGTGAAAGATCAGTTATAGACTAATTTAGTAGATATGAGTAATTTCTGAGGTAATAAGAAAAATAAAAATTTAGAGTGAATAGTTCAAGAATAAGCTTAACTGGATTAGATTGTCAGTTGATAGAAGGTTGTACAGCTCTCAGTCACAATCTGGCGAATTTTGCTACGCATAGTAACAAGCACGATTTATAAACTTATTTGATTTCTTGAATCTAGCATCAAGCAGCTTTTGAGAAATTGGCCAAAGTTTTGTGATTTGATTAATTGTGTATAGTTTTGAGCATGTAAAGAAGTGTCAATGAGTATAAGATTATTAAACAGAGAGTCTTTGCGAAAAAGGTTATTTTACATGTTGACGTACTAGAAAAACTGTCTAAAATTTAAATTCAATGTTTGCCACTAACAGTTAACAGTCATATTATATTAAATGGACATAGACAAAGCCAAGAGCACTTGATGGCTTGCATTGCAGGTCTTGTCTGTTTTTTGACATAAGTATGTGATTAGGGAAGTATGCCAAACGGTGGCTGATTAGTATAACACTGAATACTTTTAGATTGCGCATTTCCACTTCAGCAAATAATCCTTCTCATTTCAGTTGTGTTGCATAAGATGCTTGTGGTGCGCAAGTCAAAACGCAAACCGGTCGTCATAGCCAGAACCGAAAACTGTTCTGGATTTTTCAACTGTACTGTATTTGTGTAATTCTTCTTTTATCAGTTATACGTAACACAAAAGCGCAAACAATATTATTTCGTAGATTGTCTGGTGCATTTTTCTAGAGGAAGTTGCAGTAGATATTTCGAGCTTAGCGCAGTTTGTATAAGAAATTGCCGTTGCCTGCTGAAGAAGAGGTGCAAAGACCTTTTTTGTTGGACGACTGAAAATTAGTTCTATCTAAATTAAAAAAAACAAAACAGAAACTAATGTCTAATTTGGAAACAACTGTTTTCCTCTGCAGTTACTAATTTGGCAAATAAATCTTCCATAAGTGTCTTTTAGCTCTCATCTCTCATCTGGGTTGACTGAAAGTTAGTTTTACAAATAAAAAGGTTAATTAAGAAGAAATGATCAGAATCTTTAGGAATAGTAAACACAAAAGCACATGACGACGTAGAACACAAAAACGTTGTAATTGAAAGAATTGAACGAACATTGTAAATATAACAAAGAATCCATTTTTACTACATTATAAAATTATAAAATAAACCGCAGGCGTTCATCATTTACGGCATCACAAACTATGTATTTATCTGCTGAACCCAAATTTAAAGTCAAAGAATAAATTCTATTCGCAACCTAGTGTGAAGTCTCGGGATATGAACGAGGAGCTTTGTAGTCCAAATATCAAAACAACCAATAAGAATAAGACTCACAGGCAGACTACCAGCTTTTCGATGTCACGTTACTTTTTTTTATCAGCGAGCTCGCATGAAATAAGTTAATAGAATTTTAACTGCTACTTGAGCTTTACCCAAACAAGAAAATAAAGAAAAGTACTGATCTCCAATTTGGAAACGATCGTCTTCCTTTTCAACTACTACATGTCTAGATTTACTGAAGATCATTCTTAAGAGAAAACGATATTAATTGAAAAGAAATGAAAAAAATTGTTAGGAATAGTAAAAACATAAAATTGATAAGTAACAATGTTACGTATCATAGAATTGCATAATCTGAGTGGTTTAGTCAGACAGGATAAGAAGATGATGTTGCACAGCCAAGCACATCAATTAATTTTGATTCATATATATCTTCATAATTTTCCATTTGAACAAAAACGAAATGAGATAACTTATCGCAATTATAAAAAGTTGCTTAAAGCAATTACATACTAATTAATCACTAAATAGTTACGCATTAGTTGTCTCACTCGTTTTACGCTTGGAATATGTAATTTCATCAAAATTTAAAACACCATGATATAATTTTTTCTTAATTATTACAAAGACCGCTGACGTCATAAGATATGTAAGGATTAATAGTCAAAGGCGTAAATAAGTCTACTTGTTATTGAGATGATTAACGACTTCACAGGCACAATAATGTTTAAATGCTGTACATAATCACAATAAGATTGTGTCAAGAAAGTCGTTGGGCGTCAATAAACCATCAACATTCCCATATCACAACCAACTATCAACGTTACAATATACCTACATGTAGAATTACTACTTTTAATGTCGTTTTGTAAAAGGTAATTTCATAAATACCAAATAAAGTTTAAATCCTGCCAAGCCTGTTCTCAACAGCCAATTGATAGAAAACCTATAATCGGCAATATTCCAAGCAAGTTTAGAAAAAATTGTAAATCTGGATTAATTTTGTTGTTTCGAGTTAGCATGTAGCAAGAAACAGAAGCAAGCTTGCACCGTTTCGCAACTTAAATAAATTTGAATAATTAAAATCCAGCACTAAACTTTTATTTCAGAATTTCAAAATCATAAACGGATTATGTAAGATATTTGAGTAAATTAAATTGTATTTGTTGTTACCGCTATTCAGTGTAAGAATAAAATTCCATAATTAATAAGAATATATGAATTTATTTTAAAATTAACGTTACTTCAACGGTAAATGTTTTAACTTTAAAATTAGTTCAATCAACTATCCTACATTTTAATATTCGACGCATAGGTAATTAGATTCGCAATTCTTGACGTAAACACCAAAATAAAATAATGTAAATAAATTTAATTTTAAATTATCAATTAAATTTGCATCCTCTGTAAAAGTAATATTGATTCATTCTAAAGAAGCCATCATTGCAGTAAAATACAGTATCTTTTTATTGTTTAACGCCTAAACTTAATTTTTGTCATAATTAACTATCATAGTTAATTAAATTTTAAGAATTGACAAAAAATCGCACAATGCATTTTTTGTTTTATTTTAAAATTAAAAATTCTTTTTGCACAAAAAAATACAAAGAAAAAATTTCCTGATGCTAACAATTAATTCTTGACGTCGATAATTAGATTTTTTGTCGCCCTAAAGATATTTATCATCGTGGAAAAATCAATTTTTATTGCCCTGTTAAAATTGGACTTATAGGTTTCACGTCAACACATTTTTGACATCGACAACTTGAAGTTTGTTTCTAATATTGAGAAATTATTTTTTTCTGTTTTTTGTATATTCACGTACTATTTGTAAATACCCAAATGTTCCAAATATAATTTATATTCCACGGGAAAAAATATTTGATTAAATAAGGCTTCTTTAATAATAATGATGGGATTTTTAAACTATGATGGTGTTTAAACAAACCATAACTGTAAAATTGTGAGAAGCATGCCGTACGTAGGTAAGATTGTTATTTTGTTATCCTTGGTGGAGTTATAAATTAACCTACTGAAATAATAATTTTGTAACTGCCGTTAATTTATTTAAAAGAAATGTTAAAACAAAAATTAGTTATTATAATTAGAACTTTATTGTAGGGAATATATTTGAAGATAAATTAGCTGTTGATGTAAATGTTATGCCCAGATGGGCTTCCCAAGAATGAAAATCAGAGCGTACTTAATGTCATTGGAGTGGATCAAATAGGTATATGTATATACAGCTAAAAACAACAAAATTGTATCTTCTTTTCTAGTAAGTTAACATAAATACACCACAAAAGTAAAATTTTCGCAATGCACCAAAATAAATTAATTGGTGGCCTTGGTCTTGATATTTATTTCAAATTTTACTTGACTCATATCAAATTCAATTCTAATATTTATTTTAATATTTAACAATTACTAATAAGTCCTAAATGTAATTATCTAATTATTTCTTTATTACCTAATTCATATGTAATAGTTAAATCAACGTAATGTGATAAGTTATCAATCGATTAATTGAAACAATTAAATCTAATGAAATCACTCATAAATAATTTTAGTAAATCAGTCGGGTTCAATTAAAAACTAATTCGTAAAGACTTTAGTTTCGATTGATTAATTTAATCAAGCTTTGTCCAAATTAACTAAGATGCTTATTATGTGAAATTTATAGGTATTAAAAATATATTAAAACAATTACCTCTTAGGAAATGAAATCTAAAACTGAATTAATTGTTAAAAGGCGGTCTCTACACCACCGTTCAATTTAAATTGACGAAACCTTTTTGACGTTTGTTTTAAATCAAAAGCTTATTTCCCGCTAACATTCACATTGGTTTGTTTTCATAGCTTAATTTCCAGTAAGATTTTACAATATTGAAGTTCTCATAAGCTACAATTCACCATTTACGTCAAAAGGAAGTGCAAATGGTTCGCATCCCTGATACCCAGGCAATCATAATCCTTGGTCCAGTTCAAAGATTTTAAATTTTTGAATTTTTTTAGCAAATTTTAGGCGTGTCTTTAACTAACTAACCCTTTTATTATTATTTTTTTATTTATTGCAGGGGTCAATTTTTGAATTTGAATTTGGCGTCCTTATTTTTAAGTTTAAGGGATAAGGGTGGAAAAACCATTATGTATTTTTGTAAAATAAATAATAAAAACAATTTAAATCTATTTTTTAAAATTAAACTGGCAAGGCCTACAATATCAGGTGGGGTTGTACCAAAAGTTATGCCAAGAGTTGCGCGTTTATGAAGTCTAACCTAAAAAACGTGGTGAAAATTACTGAACGTTGCGAGTGAACTTAAAAAGTGTAAGTCCTGTATATCGTTGATCATCATGGCAATGCTTGGCGATTTCTTAAGAGACAATATACGAAGTGCTTTGGTAAAACCCATTAAGGCTTTTTACAAGCTTATTTTTGAAAATGATGGCGGTCAACAAAGCAGGCAGAATCGACAGCGGTTGCGAGAATTCGGTGGGTTTCAGTTTGCTGTAGGTTCGGACCAATTCATTAAAAAACTAGATTATGTTAGAGTAAATTTAAGTGCAGCTGATCTTATAGCAATTTGCAACATCCTGAACATTGTTTACGAAGGACAAGTGAACGACGTAGCAACACCAATTTGTACAAAACTTGTCGACCTCAAGAAGTGGCAAGATGAATTAGAGGCAGATGCAAATGGTGATGAAGAAAGAGAAGAGGAAGACGCAAGTGAACAGCAAAGCGAAGGTAGACAAAGTGTTCAAGACATCGAGGAATTGGTGACAAGTAACAATCCTCCGAATGCTCCGAGATTCACAATGACATTTCGCGATGTGGAAGATACAATTCACCCCTTTGAGGGTGAAAATGATTATTCCATCGAAACGTGGTTGAATGATTTTGAAGAAGTGGCCACGGTGATGAGTTGGAACGAACTAGAGGTTCCATGTTTATTTACAGGGACTTAAATTTAAAATTGTAACAGACTGTAATTCAATCAAAATGGCATTGAATAAAAAAGAAATTAATCATCGAATTAATAGATGGGCTTTGACTTTACAAAACTATGAATATGAATTGGAACACAGAAATTGTGAACGTATGAAACATGTTGATGCATTAAGCAGATGCAATTCTATTTTAATTGTAGAAGAAAATCTGTCAATAGCTCAAAACCTAGATGACGTCATCAGGAAAATTAAATCAAATTTATTAATCAGAGAGGATAAACACCATGAACTAAGAAATGGGTTGATTTATAGAAAAATGAAAAATGATTTGCTGTTTTATGTACCAGGTCCTATGGAGTATCAAGTAATTAACAATTGTCATGATCAAATGAGACATATTGGGTTTGATAAAACAATGGAATATTTATCTCGTGTATACTGGTTTCCTAAAATGAGAGAAAAAGTAAAGAAATACATACAAAATTGCATTAAATGTATAACATACTCACCTATTAGTGGGAAAGTTGAAGGCTTCCTACACAGTATACCTAAAGGTAATAAACCCTTCTTAACAATTCATATAGATCATTATGGACCTTTAGAGAAGACATCAACAAACAAAAAGTATATATTGGAAATTATTGATGCTTTTACTATGTATACAAAATTATATGCTGTAAAATCGACTACAACTGATGAGGTGTTAAATAAATTAAATGAATACTTCCAGTACTACAGTAAACCACAAAGAATTATTTCGGATCGTGGATCAGCATTCACTTCACATACTTTTGAAGATTTTATGAAGAAGCATGGTATTATTCACTTAAAAATAGCAACGGCTACACCAAAGTCCAATGGACAAATTGAATGGGTAAATAGAGATCTGACACCTATGTTATCGAAACTATGTGAGTTAAAGAATCAGTGGAATAAAGCATTACCTAAAGTTGAATTTGCTCTAAATAATTCTTACTGTAGATCTATTAATACAAGTCCTTCACAACTTTTGTTCGGCATTAATCAAAGAGATAGTAATGATGATCTTAGATATTTATTAGAAGTAGAAAAGGAAAAAGAAAGAAATTTAGAGAGTAAAAGACTAGAAGCTGAAATACAGACTTTAAAAGTACAGGAGAGTAATAAATTTAATTTTGACAAAAACCGTAAAGCACCTTATAAATACAAAGTTGGAGACTTTGTGGTGATAAAAAATTTCGATGTGACTCCTGGTGTCAATAATATACAGTTATTACCCAAATATAAAGGACCCTATGAAATAAAACAAGTATATGACAATGGCCGTTATTTAATATCGGACATTGATGACTTTCAAATAACACAATTGCCATTTGAAGGTGTTATCAGTGTAGAAAATATGAAAGTTTGGTTACATGATTGAAAGTTTATGTTAATGTATGTTATTTTGTATTATATTTTGAAGTTAAGTTTTGAGTTTTGTGTTTTATTTAAATTTGTTAGTGAATAATTTACCCTTTTACGCATTAAGTGTTATGTAACTTGTTTATGATGTATGATTTATGATGTTATGTTATGTTATGTACCTCATTTATGATGCTATGTTATGATGTTCTGACTTTATGTAACAATCTATTATGATTATGGTTTAAGTTTTATGAAATTATGTAATATTATGATTATGTTATGCACAATTACGTTGATCGAGTCGATTAAGTGTCAGGTCAGGGGTCAATTTTTGAATTTGAATTTGGCGCTCTTATTTTTAAGTTTAAGGGATAAAGGTTGGTAGAAGGATGGCGACGATGAGTATTAGCGGTGAATACGTATAGAAAACGTTATTATGTTTATGTGGAAAAACCATTATGTATTTTTGTGAAATAAATAATAAAAACAATTTAAATCTATTTTTTAAAATTAAACCGGCAAGGCCTACATTGTGTACCTTTGATTTGCAATGCGTAGGACACTGATTGGTTGCATCGTTATTCAAAAAATCAAAAATGACAGAATTTCTTACGAAACACTTCGTACATTTGCCACTCGCATTTTAGATGTCAAGATGAATCACCCAACATACTACTCGGCATTAATCGCCAATAGACAAATGCTATCAATATAATCCAGCTTATCACGCTACCTTCAGTTGTTTTAAAAAATTGAGATTCTCTAGTTCTTCTCATATTTGAAAATCAATCCGAGGTTTTTTTTGCGATAATGGCCAAATTTGATTTTTCAAAATATCGTAACGAAAACCTAGCTCATAATATGTTGAGCATTAGCTACCACTTATGACAAAAAAAGTCTCATCTCGATAGGACATTTTGTTTCGGAGATATCACGGAAAAAGGTACCTCTTCCTCAATAGCAGGGTGGGATTGGTAAGACAAAAGAAGATTCAACTCTATCTAAACTTATATTGTTTAAAGACTGCTTCCTGACACATACTTGAATCTCGTGGCCGTCGGTGAATGTTTGATATTTTTCTCCATTTTTCGAGAATAGTCTATCGTTTTTTATTCTTCATCGAGAAACTTTTGCATGAGATAAATTTAAAATGACTCTTTATCTACAAATCTTCAAACGCGATTTGTTTATCTCTTTTCGTTACCAAAAAAGATTTACTATTAAAAATCCCGACAGTTCAAAACCCCGACAAGTTAGAATCCCGACATTCAAAATCCTGATCAACATGCAAGTTTTATAAGGTAAATGATTTCACCACCAACATTTGTCAAGTAAAAATAGCAATCAACAGTTAGCATTTAAGGTACCTACCTGATTCTGAGTAACTTCTTCATAATGTGATTGTTAGGTTAGGTTAGTGTTGGTGGTGAAATAATTCGCCTTATAAAACTTGCATTTTTACTTTAACTATTTGTCGGGATTTTGACTTTTTGGGACTTTGAATATCAGGATTTTGATTTTCTGGATTCTGAACCAGACCCGATTTGGGCCAACCTTCAGCGACTTGTAGTAGTAAAACCTAGAAATTTGTTTCATTTGTTCTGAACACAGTTCTGAAGTAGAACAAAATTCTTTGGTCTCTTTTTGGTATCTTTAAAAAATCCATTTGCACTTCCTTCTGATGGACTCTTATGGGCCGGAATTAGATCAAGCGGATGTACGTAGAAGACAAGTTCAATATGCATAGAAAAGAAAAGAAAATTCAATACGCCACAGGTGTTGACCATCTAAAGCGTCACAAACTATCATATATCTGCCGAATTCATAATTTAATCACAACCATAGCATCAATCTATTCAGACTATTCAGAGAAATTTTACAGTTCAATACCAAAACAAGTCTTTAATTTGTATTTGTTTACGTAAAAGGGCAAGCAAAGTAATGCTGAACAAGAAATAAATATTTCCCTTTAAATTATAAAATTGAAATTTGAAACAAATTAAGGTCACTTAAAGTTAAAGAAATCATGTTCTAATCTGGACTAGTTGCATGGTATTCTCATTCCTAACATATAGAAATCAGTAAAAGTATGACTAGCTCCAAAGTCGGAAACGTGGGATTTAGACAAAAAAAAAGAGTTCCTGAATACTCTTAAGTTTAAAAATATACTATTTGGTTCTAAATTTAGATAAACATTGCAGCTAGCTGCTACCAGACTTCACATTGCTTTCTGATCATGTAGAATTTTAAAATCTCCACGAAATCAAATTTGCACAACCAAATCTGAGAGCTCGCATGGAATAAGTGAATAGGATGCTAGTTATCATTTACTTGATACCTAAAAATAATTTGGTATGTAGAAATGTTTTTAAATGGTTTAAAGAAGATGTAGTTAATTAAGAAAGACAGCATATCTCCCAAACGGAAGCTTCCACCATAAAGTTAGTTGGAGAATCGTAGAAACTAAGATTCTCATTTATTACCTTTAAAATTTACTAATCTTAAATTAAATTACCAAAACAAAACTTTCATAGCTATAAATATAACAATCAACAATAAAGTTTCTCATATATAAATATTCATAAAATAATCAATAATAAGTTGGTTATGGCTTATTAACTGATTATATTGGATTAATAAGATTTCTTATAAAAAATCAAAAACAATTCTTAATGGTAATAACAATAAAATCATAATAAATCAGTTACTGTTGTTAATTAATTGAGATAACTTCTCAGTGATTATATGTTTGTTTTTATATGCTTACATGGTAATCTAATAAAAAAAAGATTATTTAAAAACCATAAATAAAAAAATGAAACGGTAATTAGATATTTTATGAGTCAATAAACCAACATGAAAAAAACCATTGCAGGTAATTCGATTACAATTTTTAGAAATCCAAGTGAACGTGTAACAAACACACTATTGGTAATTAAACACCCTCACAGTATCGGTTCTATTAAAAAATCCTACCAATAGAAACTCGAGAAATCACAATAATTGTTTTAGATAAAAACATGAATAACAGAAACAAGCAATACACAGATATTATTGTTGCACAGAATAATTTCTTATAAAAAGCCGTTAATAAAGTATTATCTATATTATTTTGAATGCTCGGTTTTATGTATCAGTAAGGACTAGGTAATTAAAATAATTTATTATTACTATGTAATGTGCTAATTGATCTTTGATGATGAACTTCAAAAGTGATGTTTCATCAAACATGAACATGTTGCCAAAATATAGCAATAGAAAGCTTAGAGAAAAAGAATACTGAAGTAGAAAAAAGGAATAATAATCCCTTTTAACAATTAGAAAACATTAACCAGTTGATCTTTAGATAGATAGGTGTTTTTGAAGCTTAAGAAAATATGTGATCGGATGACTGCAAAAATGTCAAATATTCTACCAACTTGTAATTTGATGCCCAATTGTTGTACAGCTTGAAAAATTAGCATCGCGCATAATAAATTTGTTATTCAATTAGTAAGATTCTGAGGATTTAGTGTAAGAAACTTTTATTCATTTAGTTCAACGTTTCATTATTTATTATTTCTGCAAAGAAGATTTAACAATATGTAGCGCACAAAAGGTAGACAACATGCATATCAATGGAGGACATAGAAGTTCCGACTACAGGAAACAAATTAGAGAATCTTTAAAAGAAGAGGAATTCAAGACGAGAAGGAAGGTTATCTGAAACGGGCAATCAAAGGGGGAATTTTGACAGAACAATAGTAGGCATGTTCGCGAAAAATGAAGGCTGAACAATAAATTTGTAGAGTGCAAAAAAAGATTTAATAACAGAACGATAATGTGGGAAAACAAGATGCGGAATGTTGGAATAGCTGAAATCCAGTTAACCCAGCAAGTGAGTAAGTCTTAAAGATAAACAGCAGTGACCTGACCACCCAAAGACATTCATGCAAAACTTTAAAGCTCATTTTGATAAGATGATGATACGAATGAGGGAAACCTACAATGAGAACTACGAGGTAATCTACCTTAAGACTGCTCTAAAGTCACATGCACAGAAAGGGTCTGTAATTCAAGAGCAACACATCTACAATTTTATTAGAGAAAAGTATAAATATTTCATGCTACTACAATTAGAAGTAGCTAAACAATTGGCTTACCATTTTGAAACCTTTGTTGTTGACAAGATGTACAAAAACAATCTCAGAATTTATGATGGGCTCTTAGAGAAATTTTGACATTCTGAATGGTGTAAACTTCGGGAGGCAAAGTTCAGTGCCAAAACCATCAGCTTTGTCCAAGTCCAAAACTACAAGCAAGAAGTAAGCAACAATGCCTTAGGTTGCGTTGGGTGCCAAATTACATGTTGTTGAAATATTTGACATTTTTACAATCACAATATAAAATCTAAATTGAATTTAGGTCTTTCGGTAAATAACATCTAGTTTTAAACTGAAAGAAAAAAACTTTGGGAGATTGTTGCACGTCTTCCTTAATTTCTTGTGGTCTCTTCTCTAATTATCTGAATTATTTAATTTTTTTGGAGATTGTTTTGTGAAAGAATCTAAGTAATCAAAAGAAAAACTATAATAAAATAATTAAAGTCAAGGAAATCGCATGCTGTAAGTTAAATAGAAAACAAAAATTTAATTCATCCTGGAAATCTTTCTTTAAATAAATGTGTCGGCATATTCATAGTTTCGCTTAGTAAGAGATGCGATGATAAAAACTTGGTGCCAATTTATTGAGAATTTTGTTTATACTTATTATTATTATTATTACAATCTACCAAGATTCTTTTTTAGAAAATTAGACAGAAAGAATTACCCAATGCCAGAATTTTTTCTCATGACTTTTTCTAAGACTCGATCAAATAAGTCCATTTTTCGGACATTCTTTCTAAAAATGTGAAATTTGACAGGTAATGGAAGCCACATGATTACTTTCGATTAGGTCATTTTTGGTTCTGGAGCAAGCAGAACCTGATGCTGAAAACAAATTTTCCATAAGTCATTTAATAAAAATTTTTCCCATATGGTGCAGACTTTTTGGCGGACACTGTATTTTTAGATAATATTAGATGTGTGTAGCATTTTAAAAACTATCTATTTAATGTTTTTTAGTTATTGATAAAATGAACAAATGTTCAATAAAAAATAAAAAAAGCATTGCTTATATCTAAAAAAAAAATCTAAAAAAAGCAAGCAGGAAATGCTAATAGCGATTGACAACCATCAACAACAGAGAAAAAGTTTATACACGAGAGAACAAATCAATAAGCAGGAGGTTGAAAAAGGCGCAATTGAGCAATATGAAGGCAGCTCATCAAATGCAATCATCTTGGATCATCCATTTTCGAAGCACGTGATGAAATGTACCTACCACTATTTATTTGCCACATGGTTAACAAATTTAAGACCTTAAACTACCATTACTGCTATCCATACTTCATGCTTTTTAATACTGATAATGTAGGCGTAGAATGTAATGAAGCACATTTCAAATTAATAACTGCAGCGTCCTTGCAGCACGATATGATAATAAAATTACTATTTGTTTAGAATTATGACACAGTGGTTGGTTACAAGAATTAAATCATGAAGTTGATTTCAATATTTTTTTTCTATTATCCAAACAACCATTAAGTGATCAATTAATTTGATGTCAAGAGAACAATGAACCGAGAAAAATCAACAATAAATTATGCAATAGACACATATCGAATATAGCCTTAAGGGTTTAACTAAATTTAAAAAAAGAACTGAAAGATCCACCTACATAATATTTTATAGTGTTTCAAAACAGATTAATAACATCCCATTAGGTACCGCTTGTTCCGCCATTTCAAGACCAAGGTCAAGAATCTCCAAATATAAAATTCGCATTTTACGAACTTTCTTTATGGCTTGCATCTTAAAGTTAATAATTGGCGAGGGTTTTAAAAGTATGTCACGATGACCATACAGGTCTTTGTGTTTAAACCAACTTCTCACGAACCTTACAATTTTTTTTCTGTTATTTGCCTTTGTAATTCACATGCAAAATACATAGTCCGAACACAATGACGACCAATGTATGTAAAACTGGTTCACTTTCTCCCAATATCCTGGAAAGTCTGATAAAGATCAAACGTAATAATAGTTTTTACATCTCCAAACAGCCTAAAAAATCGCGAATACGGTTATTTTCCGATATCGCTAATAAATTATTTGAAACGGGTTTGATGTCTTGGAATTAACTACAGTCTGAGGAACTTCGTGTTGTGTTAGTGTGTCAATATTATAGCACCAATAACCTACTCTGGGTTTAAATTGATTAAAAGTTAGTCTCCATGTCTGGTTATTAATTTTTAAAAAATACTGTTAGATAGATTTACTGTAGTAGTAAAATTCTCATTTATTTAAATTAGTTCAAACATTATTAACGCCATTCTTATTAAATATAATCTAGTCGAAACTGTTTCTAATTTAAAATCGTTTTAAAATGCTTCCCTTTTTCAATTTGTTGTATTTTTTTTATCAGAAAATGAGTTTTTATTGTGTGGTAGTGACTGTCCCTGAACTGTTTCCATTATTGTTATTTAATGTCAGTGCAATTTGCGTTTTGCACAATTATTTTATAATATTGAATGCTAATTGATTATATTGGTAATTAGCTTCTGTTTTTATTCATGAGAACATTATAACATTTTTATAAAATTCGTTTCTTTGGTAATTATTTTTAATTTCAGATTAATTTTGAAATAACTTATACAAGGGTTAATCAGAAAGTTGCATGGATTATTACAAAATTTCTCAAACTTTTGCGCAATCTTTCTTTTTAAACAATTCTATGTCCCACAAACCTAGTAAAGCAGACTTCACTTGTACTTCTAGTAACTGGCCTGTCTACTCTTCTAGTTTCATCATCGAACTATTAGTTGGGATTCTAGGTGCTTGCCATGTTTTTCCCATTTGGAATATGAACCCAAGCCGAATCCATTTAATAGTAACTCCTTGTATGAAACGACAGTTAAGCAAAATTAACTAAAAACCTTAAACGCGTTACGTAATTAAATAGAATTTAGCCGAAGTAATGTTTACATATTTTTTTAAAATACAAAATCGTCACGCCAAATGACAGTTGACCCAGTAATAGACTAAGTTTGATAATAAAGAAAAAAATTTTAATAAAATACTCAGAACACTTTTTTAGTTTTTTTGTATAGTAGGGCCACTTGCTATACAGGCTGTTCCCTGAAAAATCAACAGACTTTTTAACCATGGAATGCTGTCAGTTAATTTCTGCAAGTTCATTTCGGATGGAATCCGCTGCTTCAATTATTCTTGCAATCGGCTCTTGACGCGTGCCCGGCATACCATTATTGTATATTTGAAAGAATTTGAAAGAAGGAAAGAACCTATAGGCAATAGGTTAAGTGACCGCGCAGATTCTCTTTCTATACACCTTTAAAAACAATTTCGTCGAGAAACTCTGTAATTGCCAACTAAAGTGCGGTGGTGCTCCATTTTGTTGAACCGATGTGCTGTGTCAAACTTCCAGATGAACATTCTTTATGTGCTCTGACAGACTTTCTTCCAGGAAATTGCAATAATGGTCTGCCGTAAGACGTCCTTTAATGAAGTGCGATGAAATAAGATTTAGCAACACACGCCATACATGATTACTTGCTCATATCAGAGATCTTTAGAATTACAAAAATATTTATGAACAGTAAGGTCAAAAGGAATACAAATGATCTAGAACTGACTGCTGAAGAAGTAAAACGGTGTAATCATTTTAGCACATGAACAAAACTGCCCTGCAGTTACAAACGAAGACCTTGAAAAACTGAGGAAGCAAGCAAGGAAAATGTTCAATAAAGCAAACCGACGAGGAAAGTGTCAAGAATATAACATTCTTACGAGAAAGGCAAAGAGACAACGAACGATGTACTGCAAGGCGATAGAAAATGTGTCAGACTACAAAAGATATCCTCTAAAGCTTCTCAACGCTTAATCAATTCCTTTAGAACACCTGCAGGAGAGTACACAAAAACAAGAGCAGAGATCATGAAAGTTCAGGGTTCACACTTTCTGTTATCCCAAATAGTCGGATTAACAGAGCTTAACAGACAGCAAACCTTATTTAAACAATTTAAATCGCCGGCATTTACCCAATTCTTTTGCAGAAAGGCACTGGTCTTCTGTACAGCAAACTTTATGATACTCAGAACTATCTTGACTCTGGAACACATACCGAAAAGTTCAAGATTAATTAAAGTAGTTTTTATACCAAAATCTGGGAAAGCTGAATGATACATTATTAAGGTTCCGAGACCAATAAGTCTCATGTCCATACTTAAAATATTAGAAGCTACTAGATAGATGCCTGCGTTGCAGGAACATTGACAGAGATAGCACTCCACCACTTAGTTTAGAAGATGGAATATGCTTTTGGAAACAAACAACACGTTTGGAACATTCTTGGATATAAAAGAGGCTTTTAAAACTTTTTAACTTAATCAAAAATGAAGTAGCAACAAACAGATAGAAGTATAATCTATCTCCCCTACTATGGAACCTCATTGTGGACGAACTGCTCAGAGATCATCACTCAAATTGACCATCACATTCTGGGCTGTACAAACGACCTAGTTGCCCTGAACCAAGGCAAATTTAACAGTATAGCTAGGAAATGAATGCAAGAAGCGTTAGAGCTGGTGCAGAAACTAACGAAAGAAGAATGCTTAAAGCTCTCTAAATCTACTGTTGTATCATTCACACGAAAAAAGAAACTAACTAAAATCGTATACAGAGAACAATCAAGAAGGCAGAGACTATCATAGTGATAGCCAGATGAACACTTATAAAAACATCGGGACTGAAACCATTCATGATGTACTGGTTGTACAGAATGGTGGTTCAATCAACAATTGTCTACGAATTCTTGGTATGGTAGACAAAGATACTGCAGACGATAATCATTGAAAGACTAAGAGAGTTGCAAAGACTTGCTCATCTACTTCTAGACGTTCAGAATCCACCATAAATTGCATGGTACCCTAGTACTCGTGTCTATCGAGCCCATACAACACGAATATAGGAGGTAAATCGACGTTTCATGTAGAAAATATGGCGGTTAAAGTAGAGAAGAAAAGGGATGCAAGCTCATAACTAAGCGACACTGTAATTTGCTTTGTGGAAGCCTAAATGCAAATTCCCGAATCTACTGTTCTCTCGTAATATGTTCCATCTTTTATGACATCCTTACCTTTACTCTTTCCGAGACTTCTCATTCTTCAATGGAGATAATTCTTTGTGCTCATAAAATAAAGTAAATAAAAAAATGAAACTCGCTAGATGTCCTTCCTTTCTTTCTTCCAAGTTCATAATAATTTTTGTCATGAGCACCTTCTCATATTCTGTGGTATTTTGGTAAATCACATAACAACGAAGATTCTTTATGGTTGTAGTGTCTTATTTATCTTCTCCACCAGATTACTTCTGTCGGTTTAAAGTAGAATTATCATATTTTGCATGTTTTTCTGAGGTAACGTTTTTTAAAAATTAAGATGACGTAAAGACAGGTTACAATTGCAAACCTCACTTTTCTGCACAAAGCTACCGTTTGTACAGGTTTACAAGGATACACAATTATTTCATTCTCTTACGTAGTCTTCTGTTTTTCGAGATCGAGTGCTTTGTTTCATTTTCCATTTTAAAACTAACAGTCTTTTATATTCAAATCTTTACCAATTCTCCATGATTAGAAGAGGAAATCTCATTGTCCCAATCCAGCCTAAACAAATTTATTCCTCCAGTATCACTTGAGAAGTCAATAGGTCAATAATGTAATTAAGAATCGCGCTATCAAGAAGGTCTTTATATTACAATTGGCTTTTGATTTTTTGATCTTTGGAGTTGGGCAAGGTTCAAATACTACATCGCTATGATATTAAATATGAGCAACTTTTACTGACATTCTGCTTGGAGTTTGGTACTTTGGGAAAAAGGAGCTAAAACAAAAAAGGCTGAGTGTGCTGTACCTATGTTGCCAAAAATATATTCTTAGATTTTTAGAAACATTTTTCATTTTACTGTGCCTATGGAGTTTACTAATTCTCGATAGACTAATAAACTCAATCTTAATATTTATTTGTTGCAATTTAAATAAGAATGAATTTTATATTTCGTTAAGAAGTTTTATTGCCATTTACCTATACGATTCAAAATTGGCCAATATCTAATTAATATTTAGGTATTCTTCAAGATGCAAAGATGTAGAGACGACTTAAATTATAAAATTGCATATTAATTTAGTTATAATAAATTCATTGTTTACTCTTTTAAAGAGCAATAGATTAAAAACGTTGGAAGAGTAAATACATTTATTAATATAATCAACACTTTCAATTCAAAAAGTGTGTAAAATAGACACCCGTGAATATTTGTTACGCTTTCAATTTATTGTAGTACCTGTAATCCAAATTCTGTGAAATACGCGAGATGTTATAATTATGTTGTATCCTGGACGTTGACACTAGAATGCTAGTGTAATTATTTTTAATAATAATAATAATAATATTTTATTTAGTCAAAACAACTAAATATTTTAAAAGCAAATAAAACTGTTCATATACCAAACAATTACCTACTAAATAAAACGATTTGTAATACTCCATTATAATTAATTAACAAAAGAATTACAGCAAATATCATATTTAGAACAATAGCTATTATCTTGTTAGATGGTTGTCAATTTTCTAACAATTGTCAAAGGCTTCATCCTAACTTAAAAATGTGAAGAATGACAAACTACAGTAGAGTTAAGTCAATTACTTATTATTATTTGCTCTGTATTTCTTTAATTTTTTAGCTACCCCTCGTATATGGCTTTATAGTGTTGCTTTATATTGAAAACAAATCTAATTAATTCCTAATATAGACTTTTAAACTGAAACTTTTTGACTAAAATGATCCGGGAAGAAATTCAGTTTTAGTAAGAACATAATTATCTACACCTCCATATATCCTTGATAAGGTTGTAAAATTATTATCGCATAGTAAAGGCAAATCTAATTAACTAAAGCGTTTCAAGTATTCGCTTGAATATTAAATAGCAATTGATAAATAAATAACAATAATTTCAGAAAAATTAAATTCATAATAATGACAAATAACAAAAACAACAATAACTTTTTTACCATGACATTCTTTAAGAACGGAAAGAAGAAATAATTAAAAACAACTTCAAAGCTAGAATTTCGAATAATAACTAAAAGTAAACCATTACTCAAAGATTTATTACATTAACATTACTAATTTCCAAGAAAATTAATTGTTTGCATGATGTGGTACTTTTAATTCGATTAAGTTAAAAATTGACTTGAATTATGTAGGTTATAAAAACGTTACATAAGTAATAGAAAAGAAAATGCTCAACCAAAAACTACTCGTGCGCTGATGATAATAATTTGAATACCCACGATCTGCAACATAACCTTACACCTGAGAGCAAATCTTTGCGTATTAACCTTGGCCTTAGTTTGCAAACTGCTACATAGCGTGTTGTTCATAACCTTAAATTGTTTAACTTGCAATTAACTGTACTAACAACTTATTCGATTATCATATAAAAAGTTAAAAAGCATTCGGTTAATGAATTAATGATGGGAAAGAAATATTCACTTTTGCTACAACAATACGTACTTGTTTTTGTTTAATGAACAATTTTCTTAATGTACAGGAGTGGCCACAGGAACATTAAAAGCCCAGATTAGAAAAAACAAATGAAGATATAAAACAGCATCTGCTGCACCTACGGCTTTCTACGTTTCTATTTCGTCCAAAAAGGTCTTCGAGAAATTTTACATTAAAAAATATCAGTAATTTGCTTTCATTATAAATATCCGTTAATAATGTATATGGAATATTATTTAGATTTCAGGCCTATACTCCTTAAGGTAGTTAAACTTACTTTATGAATTTAGATTTTCATTTAAACAAATACAACATGAACTCTTTGGACTTGAATTTCTATTGGCTTCCATAATGTCTTGTAGAGAGATATGACAGACAATTATTCAAAAAGATAATTCTCAGGGCTACTGATCTTTCCTATAAGAAATTAAATACAGCAGAAAAAGGATGTTCTTTAGTAGGCTTAGCAAATTATTCTAACCTTGTTTTGTAAATAAACTAGTAACATCTGAAAGAAATAATATCTTATAATGCGCAAAAAATACCAAATTTAGATTGACATGACATCCTAATGAAAGGGCGAGGTTAGAGATGTAAACAAAATTAAGGAAATCACGAACACGGTTATGGTGAGTGACAAAGGCAGTTAGGAGGAAGCAGGTGCACAAGCGTAACAAGGAAGAGACAAACGATGTTGGTGGTATTAACCGTTGTCAGTTTGATTTTTGTATATAAAAAACAACAATCTTCTTATCAATAAATGCCGCAAACCATGTAGGAAGGATACCAATTTTTGCAAGATTTGCCTGACCTTCTTTGTGGGATCAAACTAAATCAAAACATTGTAATAGGCTTCTACAAACTGTAGGTTTAATATTTTGTATTTCTTATCGAAAACATCTCTACTGCAGCCTCAAGCCAGTGTTCTATACGTATTTTATTGTTTCTTGGTAATTGCAGCATTGAACCGTTTTTACTTTTTACTTTGTGCTTGTCAAAAGACAATACAAAGTAAACAAAATATTAATTGCAAAGCATCTTTCCAAATTTCTGACACTTTGCATTAAAACATGACTTAGATGAAGAGCATTGTTTTGCAAAAACTCAAAAAGTATTGGTCAATAGTTACAGTTACAAAAATTTTAATTCTCAGTTGAATATTACCAGACGGAAAGATAAGAGATAATTTCTTGCTCTTGAATTAATCCCACCAAATTGATAGTACAAACAGGATTACTATTGGTAGAAAGTTTACATTTTATCGAAAATCTTTTTCAAATTGTACTCAATTGTATTTGAGTCATTTTTGGATAGAAGTCTCTAAGTTTCAAGATGAGATGATCAGGGTTCTCGTTTAGTTTAAGATAAAAATAGTTGAAACTGTAAAGAAATAGAAAAATTGGGATTTGATACTCAATAGATACGTCTAAATAATTTAAATTCTCTTGGCCTTAAATTGACTGAGAATCAACAATTGGTTGGTTACAAATTGGCGCTCCAGACGTGCTGGCTTCGTTGTAGATTATAGTGTGCGTATTGAGTTATGCATAATATTATCGTCAGTGGCAGTGACACCGAATACTTGTATAGAACCAAGAGCGATCATGAATTGATGATAAAAGAATTTTAAAATTAGAACTTGTCAAACTCCATTGTATGATTTAGTTCAGGCTATTAAAACGTTGGAATTTTATCGAATGGATGACTTTCAATACGATTTGAAAATCGGCTAAAACTGCTTTATCTTGACTCAAAAAAAAGAGTTAGAAGATAAGGAATCTACTGGCAGTCCAAAACAACTATACTATAACCATTCGTTTTAAAATAGATCCATCAGCTAGCTTGGATATCTCTCTAGCAGTGTTGCCGACTGAACAAGTGCAAGTATGAAAGAGAACTCAATACAGGCATTGGGGTCGAGTAATTTTCCTGCTATTTCTAAAGTTCCAGTTTCCAATTTTTTTCTTGTCCAGAGATATTCTGATCTCGGAGAATAGATTTTAGTTGATTTTATTTTCACAGAACTTAAAGGCAAGGCTCAGATTGCTTCTTTTAGGAAACCCACCAAATTCTTTAGGCAAGATAATAAACACTAAGACCAGGTTGCCACGGTCCAAACGCAAACCCTTTCACGTAAGCTATAGGAATCCACATCGCCAGGTAGACTAGATATGAATTAGTCAGTTTAGACTTGAAGCGTTAGGTAAGCATTACGTAAAAGATTTTAGGCGTCTTAGTAAGTTAGTTTGTCAAAGTTTGTCGTGCTTCTAATACAGATTATGTGCTTGAGTATTGCGATGCTTCAGCTGGAAACATGCTGTTAACTTGTTGTGCATACTGTAGCTTACTAGAAGAGAACTTTAGATTTTGAACAATTTTGGTATGTTCACTAAGATTTCAAACAAACATGACAATGTAAGTGTTTAAAGACGAGATGGTACAAGATTTGTCTTTTTCAACACCAAATCATCCATAGTTAAGATTTTACTAATTTTAATTAAAACTTATAAAACTGAAAGGTTTTTGTATTACGACTATGGGAAGATGGCTAAAGAAATCTTTTACTAGCCGATTAGAGAAACGCTCAAAAGGAAGTCTGCTCTACGTAGATCCATGACGCTCGAATGTGATACAGCCTTTCCGGTAGCAAGTATATTTGACACTTGCGCTAAATGTCTTACTTTTCCATGGTCTGTCTTGTTTTGAACGGGCCCGAAGATTTTTGTGCTTCAGACTTCAGAAAATTCTTGATCCGAATTTGGTGTTTTATCAACTAATTCTTGCCTTGAAAAGATCAACTTTGAACCAAGTGTAGGATATTGATCCTTTTATTCTTTATCAGAACTTGAATAAGTTACCCAGATATCTTCAACATCTTCAATGAAAGTAAAGGCAAGTCAAAAGTATGGTTTAAATGGACGGCAACAAGAATTATAAATTAAAATTAATTTATTAGTGTAGAAGAAAAAGACAGATTCTACGAGCACAGAAACACAAAACGATATCGCAAATGCAGGGTAAAGATCACCGCATACACTGGAATAACACACCAATAGCGGCCAAAGAAGAAATAGAACTCGTCAGAGAAAACTGAAAGTAATTGCATTACATAAACTAACGACCGATGAACCAAATACTAATCAAAGCACTACAGCACAATACCAAAAGCGACAGTACAAAGATTGCGATTCTCACAGCTTAGTGGTTTATCATTCAGTATAGCAATCAGAAAACTGACTCTAGTTAAAACAGGTGATTTATGCTCATGTTTTTAGACAATACTATTGACTGTTCGTCTAGACAATTTAGCTCTACTAACTTGAATACAAGTGGATTTCTCTGTCACTAGTGACACAATGTGAATATCGAAAACACTTTTTTACAGTCTTTCTGGGTTAGCTACACATTCCAAAACTAGTTAGATGATACCATGATATAACCAAGGCCTGATCAAGACAATTGGGCGCCCTAAGCTGGTAACAATTTGGCGCCTATGCTATAATGGGCATGTGAAACAAGTTGGCTAGTAGACCTGGGGTGTGCCTATTCCTTATAGCATCTTAGTGTCTAGTCTAGTCAGCCAATTGGATAATATGGCCCTGACTGCCAGATAAAGAGGAAAAGATAGATAGAAATCGATAGCGGGAACAGGGTCTGCAGGGCTGCTGTAGAGGTTGATGACATCATCTCGGTAACTGCTAAGGAAACTACTCGTTGCACTCTGCTTAATTTACTTCTACATTCTTTTATCAGTGTTTTTGACCACAATGCCTGGGCTGCATACGTGATGATAGGTATAACCATTACTATTTGGATCCAGTGCATCATCGCTTCAGAAAGACTGCAGTTGCTACCAAAAATTCTCTTCTTGTAGCTTTGATTGTTATTCTTCCAAGTTTGAAGATCAGTTTACCATCTAATTAGAATCATTTCTAGACAGCTGACTTCTCCCTCAACCTTGAGAGGTGTACCGAAGAGATAAAACTCTTTCATCCTAAACGGTTTCCTCTTTCTGATGGATGGTATAAAATCTTCCAACAAACCTTAAAAAGTCCTTTTTATTATTTCTGATAAAGTTCTGAACTATTTTAGTACACCCTACATCGTTTAGTTTTTGTGGGAGTTCATTCATCACTAAGCACCACGAAAGAAGGAGAAGCAGACAGCACCACACGACTTGCCCGATACATATGTTTCCCAGTGCTAAGACATATTGGTAATATATTTGCAGATGACACATACTCGTGTATCCCTCTTTTCTATCGGTCCTCTGATAATAGAAGTTTTGTTAGATGCACTTTCTATGTCAAAGAATCGGCATATCGTAATTTTTTTAAGTTCCAGAGTATCTTTCACTCTCAAGATTGCTCAAGTTATAGGCATATTGGTGTCGGTTGAACGGATGTCTTCTCGTTTATCAATCAAGCTTTCTAGAAATTTTAGAAGGATTGACGTCAGGCTAATGAACAAAAAAATTTAGTTTAGATATAAAAGCTGTCTTGATTTTTTTCGTGCTTGCGGTAATGCTAAACTGACTCTAAGAAAACTATCTTTGAAGCTAGTAGATCTGTGCTCTGCTACAGTAGGGTTGAGGAGACTCTTTTCTCTGAAGATTTGAATGAATGGAACTTGTTTACAGCCTACTCAATCTTTGCTTGAAAAAGTCCCTTTCTAGATTTGGCTTGTTCTGTTTTATGTCCATTGTTTCCTTTTTAGTCTTAGTGTATCTTTCATGTGATTTCTTGATGGAGCTAATTTTACATCCACAATCTTTAATGAGAGCTTTCTGCAGTCTGGTATCTTCGATCATCTGTTCGATCCTCTTACAGTATCTAGAATTCCTGTTCTGTGATGGTTTTGTTATACTTTGTTTGGGTTAAGATTATTGGGTGCCCTAAGTTGATAACAATCTGGTGCCTATGTTGTGATGCATATGTAAAATAATTTGATTATTGGATCCGACGCGGGCTCTATTCCTTCTGCAGCGCTTTGAATAATATGGCTACGAATATTTCGATGTTCTTTTTTAAGAATTTATATAAAAATTGAGTATTTACTAGGAATTAATCTGCAAGGAATTTATGTACAAGAAGCTGATTGGTACCCAGGTATCTAGCAACTCATTTAAGATATGGAACACTTGGTGATCTGATAAAGCCCAAACAATATTTTTTGAGAAAGTTCTTTCTGTTGTCTTAAAATAATATCATGCCAAAAGCGTGATGCTCTGATGGATTTGGTAAAAGAATTTTCGAGGTCAAGCAGGTAATTGATATACCAGACCATGGAAAGCATTTTTATGATGAACAATAGATAATCGAGTAGACTCCATGTTTGATCTGTTTTCTGAAGTCGCTATCACTATTAGATCTAGCTAATTAGTATTCATTCTTTTCAGCTTTTCCTCTTCACAAAAGAGTTTGGGTTTCATTTAGTTATTTTGTGAATCACAAACAAACTAATTTTATGAGCTATTTTAAGAGGAACATGAATGTTGAACTTAACCTAGCTTTACTCCAATTACAACTGTTCAGTCATGTCTAATGAACAAATGAATGTGTTGTACATTACTTGAATTGTCCTTAAATCAACTACCCTAACATGTCTTCAACGTAACATACACAAACTAATTGTTAGTCTTACTAAAATCTTTTTTTTTATTTTCAGGTATGACAATATAACATTATTCTCGAGTAACTTGGTAAGTCTATTTTACTCATTTTCTGGAAGTTGAACTCATGATTTACTACTCATTAATTTTTATATCTTGCGATTTTATTTGAACTTTAACAGTTGATACCTAATAGAATCAAACTATATTTGGACTAAGATATTCTTGTTTGGTATTTCACAGAGGAAATCAGAAATTAATTTTACAAATTAGAACAAATTGATCTTCCTATAACGCTCTAATGGTATGTGGTATAATTTCCTTTCACAAAAAGTAAAAAAACTCTTAGTTAACTATTATGCCAAAAAAATTGTTAACTAGTTATGCTTTATTTATTTATTTAAACACTTTCATCTTTTTAATTCTATAATTATCTAATTATCTGAACAATATATTGTTGGTTTAAACTGCAAAACATCCTTTATACTAAAAATTTATTATTAATTTTATTATTATTCAAGAAGCCATTTTGCTCTTGAAACACCTTCTAATTTACTAATCAAGGTTATAAGTTATAACAAAGGCAATTTCAATCGGAACGTAATTAAAAGAAATTTAAAACAGTTTGAAAAAAGAATTATGCGAGATTATTTATATCATTAATGTCATTGAACAATGGGTCTAATAAAGTTTGTAATCTGTTATACAAATCGTTTGCACTATTATCTAAATGGTCAATGTTTTGCTGTAGCAATTAAATATGTAGTATAAATTGAACAAAAGACAGCTGATGACGTCAGAAGATATAGTGCAACTGAGATGTAAGTTTTCATTATGGAAGATACCACACTATAACATTGCAGGAACTAAAACTGCAGCCCCACGAAAAGTTCACCAAAAGTAGAGAAGTAAGAAACATTAAAACTGAAAAGTGAGATGGGTAAAGGGACATTTAAATACAATTTTACCATGGCAGATGCAGAAAGTTTACGATCACAAATAGGAAGATCAGTGATAGTCAATAACACAATGTCTTGATAAATAGGTCAAGATTGTTATTCTAAAAGGAAATTAAGCACAGCCTGACAACTCCAATCATCTACTGTCCCCAGTACAAATCTTACTGCATGTAGTTTTTTTCTTTTTATGAAACAATTGACTTTTAAGTTTTTATTAGTTTCAAATAACAACACCTTTATTGTTATAATCGGTATTGAAATTCGTATTTATCTGTTTTTGAGCACGCCCCTTTACTTTCAGAAAGATGGACGCACAATAAACAGGTTGAATTATTGATGGAGCTAAATTTGAAACTGTAACAGGCACACATTAAAGTTAATTTTTAAAAAGATCAGATGGACAAAGATTGTCATATTTCATATTTTTGGTTAATTGAATAATCTTTTTTTCTGGAGTAATTTTCATGATAAAAAAAATTTTTGTGAGGTTAGATCATTCCCACATTTTTTGCTTCCCATTTATAAGTCTGTTCTATTATAATAGACTTAAGATTCATCTCACAGTGCGACTTCCTAGCCCTGAGAATTCACTCAATAGGGTATAGGAATCGATATAGGTAGCATGATACAGCACAATTATAACTTTCAACTCGTTTTCATTGAACACGTCTGCAGAAAACGTAATCGTCTATACCAAACTCGCTTATATCCTGTATGAATGTATGTTATTTGGAAAACAATTTTTTTATCTGTAGCAACTTTACATCTTCTATCAACATTTTTTGTTGTTATAAATAATTTTATAAACAACTGCTTGGGTGATTTCTATTTGACATAACAACTAGATAATACAATAAATTAAGTTAGCATATCAAAATGAACAATATCTCAAGAGGGTTTATAAATAGAGACTTTTTTCTAGATTAATCTTTATTTCTTGGCTAAATTTAACTTTCTATTATATTAAAAGATGTAGGTAGGTAACTTGTTTCTCTTTATGTTAACCATATTTTTCACTTTTACTTCTTGCTGAAGAATGATCTTCATAAAAATTGATTAAAGAAATTTTCTGTGTAGGTGTAGAAATGCAACACCCTCTTATGTTTAATTATGTCTGTTTAGTTGTATGAAACAATTGCGGGTATTATTATATTGAGAAATATCTTGATTATATTTCTCCGGAAACACTGCATTCAAAATTTTTTCTTTAGATCAACGAATTTGCTTTCATCATCTAAGTTACCATTACTATCACTATTATTGTTAACGATTATTAAATACTACAAGTAATAAATAAATTGATCTAGAACTCAAGTTTTTAAAAGTGCTGTCTCACTCCTTCCCGCGTCGCCAATAAATTAATCGTCGGTGCTTAACGAAGAAATCGGTTTTCAGTTTGTTTCGAGTAATAAATTTAGAAATGTCGAGTTGAAATTATGTTAGCAAAGAGATTATTTGAACGAGCAGCCCAAGATCGGGAAAATTATGACTTTTGGACATCTAGATAACTTCGTAACTCTTTTTTAAACTCTACTAAACAATTACCATACACTGTTCCTTCCTTGGAAAGGACATAAAGCTATTTTCATAAAACTTGTTGAGTACTGATTGCTGAGTTTTGGGATTACCCGCGTTTGGATGTCTTGAAGCATTACTTTGACCTAGACGAAGTTGGATTGTGAGAGATCAGTGCGTGACATATATTAGATTGGATTACGATATTAATGGGCAAGGAAAAAAATAATAAAAACGCGAGCCAAAAAACAATAGATTGTACGAAATCGAAAACCACGTGCCACATTTCCAACCACGAAAGTTTCAAAATCAAAACAAAACACTGTTTATAATCTTACATATATCTTTGATCTTTACCCGGCAGTTCTGTGAAGTGGGTACAAACTGGAGACGGACTCGGCGTGCCAGAGTAAAAGGCATTAGTTTTCAGTAACCACGTGGGCAATTAAACATGGAGAAAGTTTGAAATAAGCAACGAAATAATGAAAAATACTAGAGTTTCTTGAAGCTACATAGATAATATGATCCACGGAGACATTTTCGTGGCCTATGGTATACAGGAATCACTATCTCATATGCCAACAAGAGTAGGTGATAACTAAAGATTTTCCAAGCATGAAAAGGTAGGTAACTAAGAAAACTTAAGTGAGCGTGAACACGTTGACCTCTGCAGAGTTCTGATCTATAGTCTTGAGACAGGGTAGTCGAGGCAGGAAGTTTCAGCCTTAGTCGATCAGAAATTGGCTGTAGTCATAGTCAACCACACCATACAGGAAGAATTGGATTTTTGTTTCATCTACAAGAAACTTAAATACTCTGAAAGTTTGCAAGTTAGATGTTTCTTTAGGTTGAAATGAAAATTGCTTAGAAATTGAGAACGTATTTAGAAAGATTACCTGATTTCAAATGTTACGTATCTATATGCTTTTGAATCAGTTTTTAGCTGAACCATATCTTTACTTTTTTTGGATTTTTTGAATACGTATTAGACTCTTCGCATTGGTTGAGATCTTTGGGCTAACTTTGAACCGACTAAGCTCTTTAGGCTAACAATCAGGCTTGTTGAACTGAACATGTTTTTTGACTTGGCTGGATTTTTAAAAATAGACTTGTGTTGTTTTTAAACTGGATAGACAGTTTCAAAACGCAAAACCATGATCTGCTTTTGGTTCTTTAAATACTGAGTGATTAATTCTAAACACCAAGTTGACAGGCTAACCAAGAATCCAGGTCATACTAGATTAGAAGTAGAATTTACCTTGCTATCTTCAATGAGAGGGTTTTGGTGAATCTGATTTTGAACAAGTTGGAGTTTTCGAATCGTAGTTACTACACTGTTTTGTTCATGTAAGATTTTGGACTCAATCGTTGTGCACCTATACCAACTAGGCAAAAAACCCTTAAAAAACAAAGTCATGCTTTGATCTGTGCGAGGCTTGAGAGTTTTTTGATATGGAGCTCATGGGAGTTTGTAGGGTAAGTTAAAGTACCCCGTTAAGAGAATTGGGCACGTCAACCATGGCTATAACATTTAATTCATTCTGTTTGCTATTATACGGTATGTCCAGCAAACTTGAAGGTCTTTGTAATTAGTTTTGAGTTTAGTTACAAGAAGTCAAGTCAGATATGATGGCTTATCTAGAATCACACTTAATGCTTAATAGATATGACTATTCAAAACATTGACTAACTTTTATTAAATTTCGTTTGTTTTGTCAGTTTTCAGATTTCAGATTTCTTGATCAAGGCGGATTTTTTATCAAAGTAAGCCAATAAACTGATCGTAATTAATTCCTCACACCTGAAATCTTATGCAAATAAGAGTAACAATTATTTACTAATTAGCACTTTGGTAAAATACTTCAATATGTATTCAGTATGTACTAATAATACATCTTATACTTGCAAAATAATAAAAGGTAGGTAGTTAGTTGATAACGAAAAAAGTCTTCAAAACAATGAAACTTAAGCAATCCTGCCATACAAATTAGAAATGACAACATTACCAGTAATTTTTAAACAAAAATAATTGTACATTCGTTCATAAATACACGCAAAATCTACTAATTCAAGTAAACACAAAAGCCACTGTCAACAATGAATTTTCTACGAGTAAACTTGAAACTTAATATTAACCCAGACAGGAACAGTTGCGTAAAATTATTATTATTATCATTCATTACTGTGATGAATAACAATAATGAGAAATTCTCATTATCAAGTACGTTTTTGCAGAAGTAGGTAGTTTATTAGCTATTGCAAACGTACGCCCTATGAATATTAAATATAGATTTAATTTACGAAAATAAAAACATATTATCAATAAAAGGAAAACCTTCACGGATCTTTAAATCCGCTAATGAAAATTAAAAGTTACTAAAATAATGAATTTATGTGAGCGGTAGATATCATTAAATTTGATTGCTTTACGGAATGCATTTATGACAAATCATTTACGATCGTTTACTAAAAATAATCGTTCTATTTTGATTTTTTACAAGTGTTTACAAAAAAAAATTGATTTGCCTTTTGAATTGGTGCTTTGTTAGTATAAAGCTTTCATTTAAATCGTCCTTCTTCTATATTAGGGTTTTGTTTAATTCAATTGTTTGATAGCTACTAATAAAAAGGTCAGATTGTTTTAAGATATCATAATTCTGTTAAACTGTTGTTAAAAATATTTTAACAATAATTATGTCAAGCTTCATTTAATTTTTTTATTTTTTCGTGGGATGCGTAGTTATCGAACAAATCGATATTTGTTGCAAAGTACCTATTATTTTACTGGTTGTTATATTTTTATACTTCTCAGGGGAGGAGATGGTATCAGAAGTAAGAGCACTTTTCTTTTTTGAAAAGGTCATGTTACACCACTGAAAAGATAAATAATTTTCTTTTAAGTAAATAACATTTCTTAACAGAACCATCCAAAATAGATTATTATATTGGTAGTAACCTTGCTTTGGGCTCCCAAAACTTTCCGTTTTGAATCCAAGACCATTAGTTGCAAATTGAAGTCCCGATTATAAAACGGCGAAGCAACGCCGCCCAAGACGTGTCGTAGGTCTTCTTATTTGTGGTTCTAAAAGTGAAATATGATCTAGACATAGAACCATCACTCTGATACTTAAGAATTCTTATGATCCAGAAGGTCCTTCTGGTATTAAGCAAAACTCTGAAAGCCAATTTAACTTTCCTCTTTCTCCTGATGTAGTAGCAAAGTTTCCAGATGTATGATTAGAAAAGTAATTTTCTGACCATGTTTCAAGCAGTCAATCACTAAAATTCTTTGAATTTTGCACTAATCACAAATTACTCCGGTGGATAACGTCCATATTCTTGTTGATGTAATCTTGAATTTTACTACTTGGTATTTTGTTGTTTAGGCTGGAGATCAACATTGTGGGCCAAGACTATATTAATTTTGATAAACTGATCAAAATAATGTAAGAATTATAGATAAACAAAACTAAAATATTTGAGGAAATGGAATCAATTTCCAGTTATTTCGGGCTACCATGGAGACTTTTCTTCTTGAAGTTGCTGTGCTGTAGATAATTTTCCAAATCCTAAAACACTGTATCCTTGATTTAATTAAGTGACCATAATTGTTGTCCTATGGCAATCTATAATTTTTTTGAGTTTTTTGAATTTCCTCTACCCAGTTTACAAATGAGCCATCGAATTTTGACTGTCATGCTTTTGAATGACTTTTTAATTTCTACGAGTATTGATACTCTGCAAGGCCATACATGACTATTATATTCTTGTTACTGATCTGTCTAAGACTTAATTCTTGTCGCTATCCGATAATTGAGAACGCTAAAGTATCAAGCAAAACTCTAGAACTCTGGTTAATTCAGGCTTTTTATGTTTTATATAATTATCATACCAGTCCGGATAGCCGAGCGGTGACGGTATCCGCCAGTACTTTATATAGTATGAAGCAAAGTTGTACCGAACCGGGTAGCCTAGGTTTGAACTAAGGTCTAATCTACCACAGTAGTTGGCGCCCAAATTACAAAAAAAAAATATTTTAAGAAGTTACAAAGTTTAAGTTCCATTTGACTGACCAGCACTTTGTTTCTGGGTAGTGTCTTTCAGTACCAAATTTCATAAACTTAAATATTTCGAAAATGAGTAATTTTGAACCCTGCACTGCACTATCTCATAGATAGTTTCCAAAGAGTTACGGATAGACGTACAAGGTGTTACCTAAATAAACTTTAGAAGTTGATAGTAGAGAAAAGAGTTTGAGGTAAGGAATAAAGCATGACCTGAAGCGTTAATTGTTGCCCCAAAACTGTTATGTAAGGTTTAATCCAGTTTTATTCGATTTTCTGTTTTAGCGGTAATGACCAAGGGGTGGTATCAGTTAGTTGATGCGTCATGAAAAGAATCGGTGACGTGATCGTGCCAGCGGTGGAGCGTTTACCAAGTATTAAATCAATGTACGTACACAGGCATATAATAAAGCGAAAATGTGTTGCACCACTGGCCTGTGCTTATCTTGCAGAAAATACGGCATTATCTTACGCAAATTGCACATGTTTAGTCGTCCGCCTAACTAATATCGATAAACTCAACGTATTTAAATGCATTGTGGTCATATATACGGACAACTTTACTGGTCTATCAACTATTTGATACCGCCCCTTGGTAATGACCTTGAAATAGGAAATAAAATAAAAATAGTTAGGTCACATGGCATTACGAACAAATACATTTAATTTGCTTTGACTTTTCTAGTTTTATTTTGCTGTTGTTCTGTAGTTCAGATTTTTGTTCATACAACTTAAGACGTTGATCAGATTTCTAAAAGCAAAAAAAGATTTGGTTAATCTTAAGCAATAGAATCTAAGCGCATATAAACAATTTTGGCCAGAAATTAGTTGATTCAAGCTAACTTTAGCTTTTTTTAAGACTAAGACACGTCGACACTAATTGAAGCTTTGGCCTTAGTCTTAGTACAACTTTCAAGTCTTGGTGATGTCTTGGTTCTGAATTATAAAGCTCAATCTCGAGGCCAAAACTGACAAATAATTTTGATATAAGAATCTTGGCCTTAATACCAAGAGTTTTGGCTTGTTACTAAACGCTTAAAATTGACACCAAGAATTTTGACTTCAAAATAGAAATTGATACACATCTTCTTCTCCAAGAGTGTCCCGCTAGCCCCATCATGTGTTTTTGCAAAGTCAAATGCTAATATTGAGAAGTGTGGGTTTATAGTTTCTATAATCGAAGGATATGCAAGAGTGTGCTTAAAAAAGGATTGCAGGAACGCTGTCGGGAAAGAGCGGTACTCGTCAGCTCAAGTCGTACAACGGTAATGACAGACAAAACTGATGAATACGTAGTAAAGCATTGGTTTTGATGTCAAGAGTTTTAGTTTGATGACATTAAGAGTTTTGTTTTTGGTTCTGACCTACAAATACACGAACATGGATATAAATAGATATAGATCCATCCTCTTCAATCAAAGTGTCTCGCTAAATCCATTATGTTTTTGCAAAGTCGAGTACTACATATTGAAAAGTTTGGCTTTCTTTCTTTCCAAAAGAATAAACAAAAACTGGAAAGAACGATACTAGTCGGGTCAGAATGGCAAGATCTACAATCAATTCTAGAGCCCATTACAACTTTATGTCCAATTTTTCCTAATTGGCCTAATATTAAACTATCATAAAAAGAAAAAATACTTTGCAAATACTGTTTTGGCAAACGTATGTATGGTTTTGGAAAAGCGCCGTTTTTGACATTTGTTTATCCATTCCAAATGCTGCAGATTTATTATTGACGGAGATAAAGCATCTGGATTATAGTTATTGTGTGGCAATTAAACAAACGCGCACTTAAATTTATTCCACGAATTTTTTGACCAAACCTTGTATATTCAGATTCGTATAACATCGTTTACAATTTTTTTGCAGCAATTTTTTTGAATTTCACACGGCCATGTTTAATAGTTTAATACTGCAACTGCAATTGTGTGATGCAAGTTCTAAAATTTAAGGTTGTGTGATTCTTAAGTTCAAATGACAACGTTACTTGTTCTATATAATCTTAAAACGGAAAGCATCAAAATTACAATGTCGAGTTACAATTAAACATGCTTAATTGGCAATATTGATTTTAATTTTGACAAATGACATGATACTGACATTTTAAAAAGTTAGGTTAGTTCATAGAATAGAACGAAATGATTGATGGAATAATTTTACTGTAGAAAAATAAAGAGTAAAGTCTTTATTCATCAATATGGTATCCTAAAGATTTTTCTACGTCTCCAATGGCATGAATAATTTATTAAACTGCATGGCTATCGCCCAGTTGCATTAAAAATAAAGAAAGGCACTGTTGCAACATTGCATTAATATGACAGAAGCGCAACCTATGATAATTCAAATTAGAGATGAAGGTTATATTTGACATTGATTAAAAACAGTATGTTACAAATTGCAACTTTGTAACAAAAAAGTGTCAATGTCATTCTGTAAAAACAACGAACGTGAGTAACATACCTATCTATACATGTGCAGTCTGCTGGAACATTTGTAATTTTGCATTGTTTTAGAATAAAAAACAGGAGATATTTTTAGGAGAATTTTAAAACAATATTTTGTAGGGTAATAACTAATAAGTAGTCGCAAATAAAGGATCAAAGTGACAAATGAAGGTTTAAAAAAATAATGACAAGTTTTATAGCGTACATTAGTGAGAATTTTCGTTTTATGGAACAGACTGTTATAAGAAGATTCATCTTTCATATATAATAGTGGAGTTTTAATTTTAATAAATGATAATCTAGATAACTAGTTTATAACGGCATCGTGTCCGAGGCCTTCAAAATAGAATCAGGAGTAGTAGTAGCTGTGCTGGTGATGGTGAATGTCTTCAGGGAGATAGTTTCGCGTTTGCACACCTTTCACATCTGCACGCTCTATTACAATTATACAGCAAAGCACGTGATTGAAAGAAAGCAATCGTTTTGTAATTATTATCGTCGATGTACAACACTGAAACATCGAAAGAAAAAAAAAGCTTTTCCTTGTCGTTCGTAACATTGTGGCTAGTTCAGATGTTCTTTGCTTAATTAATACCTTTAACCGCCTGGAAGCATTAGATTGGAAAGTTTCTGTTCGGTAAAAAAATTAGAACAATCTCTAGAAATCCATGTATGTAGTTATGGATGCTACTACTGCCGTATTACAAAAAATAATTACTAACACACCTATCAGCTGCTTTTTTCGATAAGTCATAACTCATAATTAAACCGCGATGATGAGGATTATTATTATATTATTTATTACTTATATAATTTATCTACTTTATATGTGAGAAACCGATCGACGCATTGCATTAATATTAATAATAAAAAATAAAAAAATGAACCCCGCATATAGCAAGCGGTTTAACAGGAAGTCAATGAACTAACTGCAATTTTCCGCTTGGCACATCAAGATCAGCGTAGTAGTACAACGCATGCACACATGTCGGGAATATACACACACAACACGCAAACCGGTTATGAACCATTCCATATTTGTTTATAAAACATTAAAAGCTTGATAGGTAGGGCAGTGGTGCTTCAGAATGATGATCTAACGATTAAAGATTTCTTTTCTGCATTTCTGTACGAATGCAATAATTTTTTTGTAGTATTATCATTAGAAAAGTGTTACATTTATCGTCCTAATTTATTGTGATTCTCCGCTCTTACTTCATAACCATAAGTCATTTTTTTTGTATTCACTGCCGTTGGTAATTTAATTTCTTGATGACCTAAAATCCTTGTAATTTACATAACAATATTAATTTTATACTCCCTGGATGTTTTTGCATTTGTAATCCAAATAAAACGCGGGATTTATATTAATCCATTGGAGATTCCAACGATCGATCAGAACAGTAACATTTTAATTTTTACAATTTGCGTACATTTTTTCCAGTTGAAATGTGAATGTCATACTAAATTTAAGTTTTGCATTTTATACCAATAAATGACTTTCCTTTATGGTAGTCGTTGTTGGCGTTTTCCCAACATTTTCATAAAGAAAGTAGCTTTAAGACGACAGACAAACACACTTTTCTAAATTCTTAAAGAAGCATTTTTGAGATAAGAAGATTATTATGCTATTCAGCACACAAAATTATTATGAATCAACAATGTTTGTTTTTGACAAGCTTGACTTGTGTTAATCCGATAATAAATAGCCTTCAGGTCTAACATGAAGAGATCACAGAAAGTTGCTTAAAGTGCTCTTCAGTATTTTATAATAGAACACAATTTATTAATTAATTTGACAAAAAGAACATGCCCTAAAGTATCATTTTAATATCTAATTTAATTTATTCCTTTGGTGTATACGCAAATTAATTGGTTGTTCATATTTATGAAGGTTTATTGAGGTTTTTAGAATAGTAGGAATCAGAATATTAGGCACGTGTTTCTTATTAGCTGAGCTTGATGTCAAGAGAATAAGAACACCTTGAAGCTATATTTGTTTTCAGATCTTGTAGAAAATTACAAATTATAAACTTTCAAAGAACTTCATTTATTCCATGAGAAGGTTGTCTTTGTCGGTGTGTTCACTCAAGTTTGAGATCTATTAATCGACCTATTGGCGATTTTACAATTGATTTAGAAACACAAAATAGTAGAATGTCGTAGAAATACTAATAAATGCCAAAATACAAGAAATTAGAACAAGATAGATAAATAAAAATAGAATGGATAGATCACTAAAGTACTTTCTGCTGTGTTTAATGAAACAAGTAAATGGCTGCAAACTGGCAAAACTACATGAATAATGTTACACACATCCCATCCTCGTCACTATTGCATATCGGACGCAGAAGATATTTTTAGGACAGCTTTACAATTTTATTGACCAAAATCTTTCTTGAATGGCATGGCAATAACTCTCTATTCTTGTCCCATAGATTATCTGCAAATGTTTACAATCTAACAACTACCATTCGCACCATTAAGTAACAAGAATGAAACGTCTAAAATCCTCTTTCAAAGATATAATACTGTTTGTTGAATAAAGTCTCAGCATCTATATAAACTTCCTGTCTTCTGATGGAACTCGCTTTAATCAAGGGAATTGATAAGTGGATGGGTTAAATCGACACTGTGGTTGCCTGAATGTAATATCACTTTAGCATGTGAATGCTTGCGAAAAAACATTTGCACTGCAAGTTACTATCGAAGTGAGACAAATTATTTCAATAGATCAATAGTGATCAGCAGTGACGGCTCATCCAGAAGAGTTGCACCTCTAGTATCTCAGGAATGGTCATTGTATTTAGCTTTGTCAAGAAGGCTTTTGGAGGGCTAATTCCAATTGGAGGCCACCGAAGGTGGCCTATGCGAGGGTATAGATCGAGTCAAAGATTAATGGAGAGTAAAATCCATTTAAAATATACCTCCTATTGTTAAGTAAATTCCAACCGTAAAACCAGTCCTTCACTCTATGTTTAGTGCTGATTTCTTACAGTTTTTCTGTCATCTTGGACTGCTTTCGCTAAAAATAGTTTACCGTAGCTTCTACTTGAGGGCTAAAAGAAAAGGCGCATCTTTGCGCGATCGGGGTCGCAAAGCGAGTGGAGGGAGGACTTAGAACTGACGTAGTGGAGCTTAATATAGCGGGGCTTCATCTCCGACAGCTGCAGTTCACAGATTTAGATTTTAATGGGCTACTCAAGATTCGCTCACTATCCTGCTCATAACTTCCGGATAATTATCTTCCGACCTTTCCCAAGTTCGCAAAGACTTTAATAAACAATATCAAGTAATATGGAATACCAAAGAGATAGATTTGTGTTACATTGTTTTGCCAAAGACGCTATTTTTCTATTGTGATGAAAAACTAGCTTTAACGGCTCTAATTTGCTTTTGATTTGTTCTCACTAAAGTAATTTACTTAATAAACAAAGATAAATTCAGCAAAAAGTGGACTTTGCTCAAATTTGTTGTTTCTCGTGCTCGAGGCTAGTAACCTGGCAAAGCTAAAAGTTTATCATTTAACCCATACCTATAATGTAATAACAAGGAGAGAAATATTCTGATACCAATAGAACTGCAGAGTTCGGGCAAAAATGTCCAACATTTGCACTTATAAGGAGAAAGTCTTCAAAATTTATGTAAATCAAAAACTTAACCAAGAGAACTCGAGAAAGAAACGGCAAAAAACGGCAGACTTTTCTTTCAACAAGGCCCCATCTACGAATAAATATAAAAAATGTTCAGTACTAGATAATTCAATACTATAAAGTGTATGTGGCTACTTTTGAGGCGGTGATCCCTAAGTAAGACAACATCAGAACTTGGGAGTTTTGCATTTACATCTTCAACACATCAATTAAAGATTACAGTGCGTCCACATTTCGATGCTCACTATTGGGATCTCGAAGATTGTAAGAGATACGAAGTCGGTTAAATAAGAAAAGATTTGGCCATTTTGGAGATCAGTTTACTTATGCTTTTGTTTTTCCAAGAAAGTTCACGGCTTACTAGATATTTGCTAAAAACAAAGTTATCTAATTTTTTTTAAATAAAAAGCATTTCCCACTTAGTGTACCAAATCTTTTCTAATTTAACCGACTTCGTATCTCTTACAATTTCCAAGATCCGAATAGTGAGCATTGAAATGTGAACACACTGTATATTCAAACGCACTAAAGTCTATTTTTTTAAATTGTCCAAAAAACCCTACTCCTACGTTAGTTTTTATTTAATTGGTTTTGCGCCTTTTAGGGACCTATAGAATAAGTGCATAACTGTATGTGTAATGGAACAAACTCCAAAATAATATAGGTCTTGGATTCCCAAAAGTATAGACGCAGAAAGACAAACTTATTTGAAATTAAAGTCATGAACTATAGTGTCAAGAGAGTTTAAATCCGATCTATATCTGAATTGCTGAAACAGTGATCATAATCGTTTTGCCCATTATAATTTAAAAATTCTAAACACAATTCGTAAAAGCAAGATTTTAAAGAGCTGCAGCAATGCCAAAACTACAAAAAGGTTGGCCAATTTCTCACTGTGAATTTTTAAAGTCAACATACCAGATAAAACTCCTCTTGATAAAATTGATCAACGGTGCGTGATAAAGTATTTATTTCTGAAGTGATTGTCCGACAAGGAAACACTATGCGGATAATGGTAGATGCATTGAAGAATTATTGTCTTTCACACCCACCACTCTTAAGAATTAAGTTGCGCAATTTAAGAGAGGACGAGCAGAACGGAATGATGAACATCGGAGGCTATGAATATTTCTCATGAACATGTTTACTCATCGTATATCGTTTGATTTGATTTGAGGATGAAACAATTATCTGAAAAATGCCCAAAAACGATTCAGAGCTACAACTTTCAAGTTGCTTTGCCGCCGGATTTCTTTGAAGAGGATTTGCCTAACTTTTCAGGTCGTATGTAACTATGGACAAAGCATGAATCAATAAGACTTATTATGACCTAGAAACAGAACGACAATCTAAGGAATGGAAACACTCTGGTTTGGGACAAAGGCGGAATCATGGTAACGGATGCCTTAGAATAAAGTATAATTGTGACAGTTGTGGGAAAACGCCATAAAGAAATTTTTGAAGGTGTGCTCTCCTTGAGAGATAAGGCTTTAAAGAATATTGATGAACTTGACTTTGAATTGATTGGCTACTGCCCTATTCGCCGGGTTTGGCCCTTTGAGATTATTATCTGCTTCCTAACCTATAAAAGTTGGTTTGCAGACCAAGATAAACATTTTGTTTAAGGTGTAGAATCACTTTACCAGCGTTGTGTTAAGTGCAGAAAGTTAAATTAGATTATGTATTCCTATAACCTTGCTTTAATTGTTGTTTTGCTTTGTTTCACTTTAAATCAGAAAACAAAATAAATATCGCTAGAAAAATATTTTATTCAATAAAGAGAATTATATACGCATAAAATCCCTAAAACAAAATAATTTGATCAAAAATATAACCGAAAGCAATAAATAAATATTTGTGCTTGCATTTGTTTCTTATATAACTCCAGAAATGATCACCTTGATGGTGATAGCAAGCTCCTGATCAGTTTATTAATTTTTAGCTTCAAAGATTCGATGTTAATTTTTCCTTACCTAACCTAACGTAAAATGTGTCAAACAAAAGTAGAGGTTTTCAGTAATTACAGACTGTCTAACTACATTGTTATGAAAGCAAAAATAATAGAATCAGAAAGTATTTTGGAGACTTTATGCAACATGTCACAACATAAAATAGTTGATTAATCGTCTAATTTATTTTTTGTGATCGGGGTCAATAAAAATATAATTCTTATTTATTCAGAAGAGGACTCTACCGGTACATTACATCTTAAGAAAGTGATATAAGAAAGTTCATATACTACAGTAAAGAAATGATTTACAGAATTATCAAATACAGTTATTATTATTACAAGTGACACAACGCAACTGTAATAAATTACAAATAAACTTGAGCGAACTAAAATATATTAGTCGATTATGTCGTTTTGTGTAATTTACTTTTACCATATAACGTGACATATTAATTATCCCGCAAAAAAGTGATTATTCTGCCATTAAATTTCAGCGTTGAAACCGCTAACAATATTATCACGACACCTCTTAGATAATTATTATTATGTTAAGATAAAATCTAGGAAGCATTTTTATTTATAATTAGTAAAAAGTTATCGTTAAGCTACATAATTATTACGAATTAGAAATAAATAAGTTACATGCTATTATTACAATGTAATTATGTTTTAATAGTAGTACCTACTTACCGTAATTTTACAAAAAATAAAATAAAACAATGTCTCATTAGAATTTCATAATCCTTTCCTTGACCAAAAAGCAATACGTTTGTCTTTTCGTATGTTTTGTATTCCATGCGTTATCTATTTTAATTAACTTTCAGAGGAGATAGACATCTTCAATGTTTGCAAACATCCTTGTTATCACTATTGTTGTCAACACTAATCAACCTTCATTGTACATGAAAATAAGAATACGGAATGTTTTTCACATTTTTTAATTTTTATACATAAAAAATAGTTAGCCAGATTTTAACATAACAGAGATACTTACATTTAGAAAAAAACATTGCACCGATAACAAAGTTTTTTGTGTCTCTCTTAATTATAAATAAATTAAGAAACAAAAGCACTACGTAGAACAAACTATAAAACTACTTTGAGAATACAAAAAAATATAAAGACTCGCCTGAACCTAAGCTCTAACAGATTTTTAAATTAACTACTGACTTTAGTCAAAGTTTCAAAAAATCACTTCATATAAAAAATGTAAAACTAAATAAAAGAGCTGACTATATCTTTTGTTATCGTCATCCTTGTTCTAATTTAAATTAAATTTATCTGGTGGAGACCAGATGAAGTATCTTCGTTATCGTTGTGTCCGGTTGTTTGTTGCGGAGCAACATGTGATAGTAATACAACATGCCGGTGAAGCTTCTCCTGTAGAATGGACGTCCGTTGGGCCTCTCGGAGCAAGGATGTTGCATCTTGGTAAATCTAGACTACAACTTGAAATGAATTACCTGCGGTCAGCCCATTATTATCAATACTGGCTATTGCCCACAATTCCAGTATGTAAATCAAAAGAGTCATTCTCTGATTAATTTCTTTTTTATATTTTTGAACAGATTTGCAGAGTCAATGCTACCCTATAAAATACATACTTCTATTTGACACCGACACGCTGCGTTCAGGGAAGTTTACTATCCACCATCAGTCGAACTCACACAAGATGACATTTTTTGAAATTTTGAAAACGAAATTTTTATAAATAGCTTAAGGCTATAACGACAACACAAGCAATTCGGTTTAAGAGAGATTTTTTTTTCTTACCTTGGATCGTAGGGATCAAGACAATTTTAATATAGATCAGGAAATATACGTATCACTTGCCAATAGCAAGTCTGTTATGACCAAAAACTACCAATACTATTAATTTAGTTGAGCGCCAGTGTTTTATTTTAAAGAAAAACAAAAGCCGGCATGAATCGCAATTGTTATGTAGCAACATACTCAAAAAACACAGTGGTGAAAAGCCAACCAACGCAAGTTTTATTACGTTCAATTCATAAATTCATTATAAAAGACATCAGCTCAAGTGTTAAATTATCTTTCTTAATTATTAAACAAAAAATCAAGGAGATGGCGTCATCAGAATAGGAAATGGTTTAAACCAATAGAGTGATCAATTTAAACTGATTCAAGTTATTCAAGCTTCTAAATACATAACTAAATAACAAGTACAAAAGTGACAAACTATTAACCGGTGCGTACGTGCAATTGTAATTATTAAGAAAATTCTGATTACTCACCACGACGTTGTTGAAAGCGTAATTGGAAACCAAATGCAAATGAGTGCCTTAAAAGAGCCTCAGTGTGCAGGTGCCATTTTATCCTGGAGAACAACACCAATCAAAAGTCCCAAGGTTTTGTATCTCTCAGGACGTCCCTGATAGATTGATAAAAGGAACGATATTAATGTAAGACGATAAATTAAAAAGCGGGAAATCACCGGAATAATTTCAGATGGAATACCAAACAAATTAAACAGATGTTTTCATATAGAAAAATTCCAAATTCCTAATACCAAGTAGTAATTTGATGAAAAATTCCGATTTAACCTTCAGATTCTTCAAGCGATTTTAGTAAAGATTTATACAAAACAAACTAACAAAACAACGCAACCATTCGCACCGAAATTTACTGATTGAATAATTAATGTTGCAACAAACGCAATGTGACAGAGAACAAAATACAATATCTTGCGTAGGAATTCAAACGCAGGGTTGATTTTAAATTATTGTAATGTGAATTTAAAAATATAATCCATGATTTTTATGCTTTTTGAATTCAAGTCAGGATTTTTAGATAATTATGCGACTAAAATGGGATTTTTACTCGGGACAACAAGGAATATCTAAAGAATACTGATTAGAATGTAATAAGTTCAAGATAAATCAACAGAGGGAGTTAACCGAGTGCTAGAACCAAAGCCAATTGATGTGAGATAAAGTAGCAACACCAAACAAAAGACGATCGCAAATATTAAGCTCATTAACGATATTCTCTCCGCTAGAGGCTCTGTTCCACCTCAAATCTGACTAGTCTACACATAAGTTTAAGTTTGAGGTGATTAGAATGTAGATTTTAGAAAAAAGTAATTGTTGATACCTTGTTGCGCTATTAAAGGAGTTTTCAGGGTTATTAGGGTTAATTAGATTTGCGCGTCCACTACGAGAATAATAGTATTTGCTGTTTTACAGTAATTTATAAATAAGCGTGAAAGTGTCAGAGATAACGCCTGGGGAAAATGTCTTTTATAGTGCAACAATAATTACTTTTCTCTGAAATCTAAATTCTAACAACCTCAAATTTACAAACTGACGTTTAAAATTATCAAATTTGGACGTCGAACAACGGTTCCTCTAGCGGAGGGAAAATTGTTATGGAGCTCAAGATGCCATCGTTTTTGTTTGGTGTCCGTACTTTATCTCACATTAACTGGCTTTGGCTAAAACCTTCCAGCTTTTTAAAAGGGACAATTTATGTGAAAAAATTCTAAAAATTGACAGTTTTAAATTTAATTAGTAGATTCTGTACACCAAATTTCAGATCTGACTAGGGAATTTACTTAATAAAACTAAAGTCATTATAGGTACGTTCGTTTTCGACGTACGAGATGCGAGCAGATTTCCTGTCACGTGGTTTTAGAGTTTTTAGAGCACGTGGTCGTAACCGAACGCAAAATCGAGCTAATGGGGCTAATTTTAAATTTTTGTAAATTATAGGTTATGTTCATGTTATATTCATCGAATTTCTCAACTAAAATTGAATTACGTATATCTTGTGTGGAAAATGAATTCCTATTGTATGATTAAATTGAAAATGAGAGGAATAACTGATTTGAATATACAAAAGCAAAATCTTTAACTTTAGATATTACCAATTTTTCATCATCTTCATCAGAAGAAGAGCCAAACATAATATCTTTTCCAAAACCAATTATTTGAAATAACACCGTCAAATCCATTATTTTAGCCTTGTTTAAAAAGAATGGTAGTAATGCAACCTCAAATTTCTATAAACGTCAAAACTCTTCTGTCAAATCTGGTTGAGCTCGTTGAGCTCGCTCTAAAAACTCTGAGCAAATCGAGCAAGCTCTTTTTGCTCTGCGCTGGCGTTACCGAATGATTCAGATATGCCCCGATTACTTAAATTTTCCGTTTCCAAACATTCTAGAGCAAAATAAGCAAAAAGAGGACGAAACCGAACGTACCTTATATACAGTGCGAGCGCCGGGTGTGGAACGCTTTAAATAAAAAATTCTCTGTGCATTTAAAACCAAAATACTCGAATACGTCAACCTTATTTTTTAATGGGGCATCTATTCAAATGATTTTCATTTTTTTATCCCCCTCCCCTACTTATCGTAACGTCATCAATTTCTTTTTTATGGCAACCCCCATTTTTTCTTACATGTTTTGATTCCCTTAAAAATTATGCGTACGGCGAGCATACAATTATGTCAGTGGCGTAGCTAGGAACGCAATATGAGTGGAGGAAGGGCAATTGTATTTGTCTCAGAAATGTCGCTTTATTAAAAATTTTTCTGTTATCTAGTTATTAGTCATTTTAATGAAATTTTGGCTGATCAAAAGAATACTAATACACAATAATCATCAAAGCTGGTAAATAAATATGTGACGAATATTATAAAACAATGGATTTTGAAAGGGCTATTAAGACCCAGTTTTAAGAATTTTTCTGCTAACTTTAGACAACTGCATCGTAGAAAAGACGAAACGTTACAACTATTGATTTATCACTAATAAATAAGCGGGCAATGGAATCGAGAAAATCTACTAATAGTACGAATGAGCACACGAAGTATTTTTCTGCGGAATAACATTTGGGAATTTCAATGGTATTTAGAAGGTAGTTTGATAGATAGGATAATAAATACACTGGCACAGCTAATAAAGATAACTAACTAGATGGCTATTTTTGCCCAAACAAAAATAATTAAAGGCTACATAATAGAGAAATTGTATCTATTTACTGTTTGAAATGAATAAGTGTGACGAGATAGTTCAATTCTTTTCCATTCTGCAATGAATTTTTATTAAGAAGGCTTCTTTTTATCTTTAATAACTAAGTAAGTTAAATATGATTTTTTTAATTTTTCTCCATAATTTCTATAGCGGGCTTTAACCTAAAAATCTGACTGCGGCAAAAGGTAACCTTTTTGGCAGGCTGCAATTTTTCATTTAAAACGTTGTTTTATGCGGCCAATAATAACCAAGATATTTTGGGCCAAGACTGAGATATTTGGCGCTTATTGCAGAATTTCTTAATGCACCTTCCAGTGCTAACGGATAATAATGTTGGTTTCAGTTGTCTTATTTGGCGTTGTGCAGCGCCTAGTTGCCGAAGAACCTATGGCAAGATCGTACCAAAAGTACGTCTAGAGTTTACAAACTTGTATGGTGATAAATCGTACTTATATTGGGGACTTATAGACACGGATTTTTATAATGTTATTAATGTCTGGAAATTCTGAGAAAAACGCTGGAAATCTGCTCTACACACTTATAGACACTAAATAACCAACTCCAACCAAACTTTCGAAATTACAAATTTTGTCATGCCATTCGAAACGTAGGAGATTTCTTAGATTGTGGTACTATGCTGATTTTACAAAACGTACATTGCTAATTTCCATAGTTATAAAGTTCCAAATCAAAATTAGGGACTTGCAGACATGGGTTTTTTAAATTTTGTTAACTGTCTGAATATTCTCGAAAGAACAGTTAAAACTGAAAATTTACTCTGAACGCTCATAGACATTAAATAACCAACAGAAGAAGAGTTTGTCACTGAGAACTAAACTTCTTAAACTTTAATTTTTTTTCGTTTCATTTTTTTTAAATCAAATTCTAAACATGGAATAAACTTTTTCATATCAATAAGAAAACTGAATGTAAATACAATATGGTTTCGACAATAATTTGGTAATTAACTTAGGAAATCTCAGTAAAAATCACAATCAATAAAATTGACCAATAATATTGTTTGATTTGCTCGTTAAATTTAACACTAATAATAAACTTTCAATTATATTTGGCATCAGTTATAAATAGCACGCGATACTACATACTACAACATTACTAACCCAAAAATTGGAAGGAGATAGTATCGATATGCAAATCATGTTTACATCCTATTCATAAGCATTTGCGAATTTGCATACTAAACGACTATAATATGCGTGTTCAATGACGATGACTACAACACAATGACATACAATTAATTGCATGTTATTGCTCTATAAAAAAACCTTTAGAATCAGTGCAGCGCAGCGTGTTGAATTAGAACGAATTGCAGTCAGCATGACCTGAAAATTTTTTAAATTTTTTGTCTAAAGATTATTATTTAATATTCTTACTGTTAGTAGCTAAATAAAAAACTGAAAATGCATTTGGATCATAATGAGAAACCCGCTAAGCGTGAAGAATGATTAAAAAACTGATAAATCTGCAAGTTATGCTTATTTTAATAATATTACCAAAACATAAATTAAAATATTTGAAAAAGTTGGTCAAATAAACAATAAAGTTATAACGGTGTTAGGAGAATTAGTAGGTGTTGCTCTTGGCTGTGGATCGAAGAGTTTTAATCTGTAATTATACCCCAACAGGATATAATACTGGAATTTTCACAGATAAAGCTGTGAAAAAAGAATAAAATAAAACAGTTACGTTTGGTTATTAAAAATATAAAAGATTAATATCTACCTGGCTCAATTTCCTCTTTGTGCTCAATTTATTTACATCATTTTATAACCTAAAAATACTTGACCTATCACAATGTCGACCTGTCGACTAGAGTCTAGACAGTTCTCTGAGAAATCTTTTTTGTTATTTGGTCAAACTACTATCATATACTATCTCGTGGCTTTTTGAATTATGTGTAATTGTGTATATACACAATCGAAATGACTATAATTTTAATGAGACAGAATATTCCTCAAAATTTTCTTAGAAAAATCAATATTCGGTAGTTCCTAAAAAAAGAAACTTGTTTTTGCAAGCGTAATAGCAAAAGTAAAATTAGCACGGCATGCGGAGGTGGTCCAATACGCATAATGATGCAAGGCCATATTTTTTGCAAACAATCGAACAATTTCATATTAAAGAGACGTTAAGAAAAAAAATGCTTAAAACACGGAACTACGAGATTTTAGTGCTTTTTTTCCATTGCATTACATAAATGTAGGCATAACAACTGGGCAAAAGGTTATTAAGTTGTGGTACAAACGTAATTTTAAATCAAAATATCTGTTAGTTAACAATTCATGCGTAACGATCAATTCTAGTGTTATGCAATTTTTAATTAATTTTATATTATTCAAATTTATAACTGCGGTAACAGCCTAAATTTTAAAGCTATAGATATTAGTGTTTAATTTTGTTTTTCTGAAACTGAAGCAAGTCTGTAGTGTTTGGGCATTTTCCAAAGCTTTTGAAGACGTCAATCAAAAATGGGTTTTACGGATTTTTGTGAATTTTCTTGTTTCGTCATTCTAAAATACCTACAATATTTATTTTTAATAACAGTTGGCTGATGATGTAAGATCAGGTTTCTTCAACGGTACAAAAATGGTTTTTCTTATGAGGGTTATATAACTAGGAAATATTAAAATAATTTGAACAAAAAGCAAAACTGCTAGATGTGTAGATGAAAAGTGGAACACACTATACAGTAAAGATAGTCTAGTTGTAGCATCAATTTATAAAACACTACCAAGCGTAGGGTGCTGCTGCAGACATTAACTATTATAATAATAATCTTTTACTTATAAAGATGGATATAGAAAAATAATACTAACTTATAACTACTTCCTATACCAAAGAGACAACTAGTAAACTATTGAGTGACATTGGGCAGCCTCAAGAAATTTCTTAACAAGAAATCTTTAGCTGTTGTTGAGATTTGGGATTTTTCCTGATTCTAGTATAGAACTGCGGTTTCAATTACATCATGGATATAAAAAAAGCCTAGATAAAAGCAAAGACAGTTGATATTAATCCGTTTGATATTAATCTGTTCAAAGAGAAAAGAGATTAATATAATTCTGCTGGAACGGTTAGAAGCAAAAATGTTTCTTTTTTTTCAAATTAGACAATTCAAAACTAGGATCACTTATAATAACTACAACACCTTTAACAGCTTTTGCTAGACAAACAGGAAAAGTAGAACCTCGATGATACTGATGATAGCAAATCTCATCAATACAATCTTTGCTACAAATCAAAGTTCAACATTTATCAGTATTCTATGCGCTCGATACAAACATCCTTCTTTTACCTCCTGAAACCCCCTACAATCACCCAAAGCAATAGTGCCACTGTTTCTATTTAGAACGTCATCTACATCTAGCAGAACTTCTCCGCGCATGTTTTTCTGGTTGCGGACCTGTATTCATTTTTAATAAATGTATAATGAAGGCTTCGAGATTATTGTTGCCATTTTGTCTAATTACCGTTACCGAGTAAAAATCCAAGGTAGTAGCAAATGCATAAACCTTTTTTTTCCCTATAAATTACAACTATTAACTATTAATGAGCAAGTTTTAGAAGTCTAGATTTTTAGGTTAGGTTTTGTCTTGCTTATACAGTGTGTTCAGCGTGGAATGGGACAGCGTGATATCTCGGGAACGAATGCAGATTTTAAAATTCTGAAAACTTTGTTATAAATTTAACATAGGGACACATATTTTGCGATAAAAAGTTTTTAAATTAAATGCGTCACCACCAGGTGGCGCTACCTAATTTAGGTTTTTTAAATGGAATACACTACTTTTTATTCGATTTTTGGAATTTGCAACATATTCGTGATAACTTTCTTTATAACTGCTACGAACCTATCTGGTTTACTTTTCGGGAAAATAATAATTTTTATAAATTTTACACAAAGATGTAAAAGAGATAATAAGCAAATTCTTCTACATTTCTGGAAGGTGTATCGTAGACTACACTTTTTAAATGTCCCCAAAGAAAGTAGTCTAAAGGAGTTAAAT
>VTPC01001541.1:145423-176659 GCA_011009095.1 Ignelater luminosus
ACAATTTGCTTATTATCTCTTTTACATCTTTGTGTTACATTTATAAAAATTATTTAACTCCTTTAGACTACTTTCTTTGGGGACATTTAAAAAGTGTAGTCTACGATACACCTTCCAGAAATGTAGAACAATTTGCTTATTATCTCTTTTACATCTTTGTGTTACATTTATAAAAATTATTTTCCCGAAACGTAAACCACATAGGTTGGTAGCAGTTATAAGGAAAGTTATCGCAAATATGTTGCGAATTCCAAAAATCGAATAAAAAGTAGTGTATTCCATTTAGAAAATCTAAATTAGGTAGCGCCACCTGGCGGTGACGCATTTAATTTAAAAACTTTTTATCACAAAATATGAGTCCCTACCTTACATTTCCTTCTCGAGATATCGCGCTGTCCCATTCCTCGTTGAATGCACTGTACATTGCAGTGGTGTGAAGGTTAAAATTAAGATTAAAAATATTTACCACTGGACAGTGTTTTGTGAAATATCAAATTAATTTATTTTGTCCGTTTTTAATTAATTATTATTAACAACTAAATAAATAAATAATTAACTTAATTTTTTTAAATTTTTTTAACAAAAGTTATTTAATAAAAAAAAACGAATTTTTAATTTAATACAAATATGTTTCTACTGTTGATGCTGATCTACCTCTCAAGAGGTTTTTACTTTTTACTTAAAAATAGAATTCCAACAAAAAGTCAACAATTTTGTTTAAAATGCAATAACTACTGTTCACAAATAGATTCTTGTTTTTAATAATAATTAACTGAAAACTTTCTTTGGATGGTGATAGTGTTTTCTGCAAACCCTGTGGAGAAGCAAAAAGTTATTTAAAATTTATTTTGATTATTAAAAAATATTGGGCTTATTTTAATTATATATTCCAGACATCTTGCTTCTTATTTTGCAAAAGATCGGTGAATATATCTGCGCATATTTTGCACCGATCTTTTGCTTATAAATCCGAACTTTAATAATAATAGTAAATGTAAATCTAATTGTGAAGTAAATGAGCGAACTAGATTTTAAAGTCTCACTGAATTTTAAATCTTAATTTTAATTTTTCTTCATAAAAATATTTTTTTAATTTCATTTTTGTTCTTTCAATACATGATCTTTAAATAAGAATTCATTAAAAGGAAGAATAATCGGCTTATTTTATTATTATGAGAATTATTTGTAAATTTACAGAAGAAAGGAAACACTAAATGCCAGTTTTAAATAATTTAATTCGAAGTTGTAATTTAATGTTTCCATACTTATAAACAGTAAATAACGGATTTTCTGCAAAATGCATAATTTGTTACAATTTTATTTCTAAAATACAACTGCCAGTTTTCAGTGGTTTAAAACCTAGGAAATCAGTCGGTATAATGCCAAGTTCAAATCCTGCCAGTGACATATTTATTTTTAATTTAGAATTTGGAAAAACATTTTATAATTTTAAGAGAATTCTGAGATTCTTTTATTTAAATTCAGAAATATATTTTTGCAGACTAGAAAGAAAACAAAGACAAAGTAAACAGTATTTTATACAAATACATATTCATTATAATTTTGTCTTAAGTTGAAGATGAAAAAATGCTTTAATTAGAATTAAAAGAAGTTTTAAAAAATGTTCTGTCAATTTTTCTGGTCTTTCTATTTTACATTTAAATAAAAAATTGATTTTTGAAGGTTTTCAGAATTTTCTTAAAATTAAAAAAAATTTTATAAAAAAATGCAAACTTATACTATACATCATAATTTAGTGACATAATTTATTGTGTTATATCCAAATATATAATAGATACACTGGTATCTTTGCGTGGTAACTTATTTATTCGATTTTATTGAATAGATAAGGGCAATGTGATAGCGATAGAAGTAGTTTCAAGCATATTAAGAAGTATTGATTGGTGGAAAATGCATTTTAGCAACAATAAACAAGCACCCACGGCAAAGCGACTGGATTTTAATGAAATCTAATAAATTTATAAATGGAAGTCCTCAGTTGCATTCTGTCTTTCGCAGAAATTCTAGATTTTGTTCTTTTTAAATAATTTTAACGTCTTTAATTTACCTAAAATAATTTAATACTAGTTGAACTTCTTAATTGCGTGGTTTTCAACAAACATACTAAATAAGTTTTTATGGTTAACTCTTGAGGTTATTAACATTTACTTCCTTATGGTGATTTTTATATTGAACATTCTTTAGATTTCTTCATGTGTCTACTAAGTTATTACTGTAAATTTTCTTAGTTTAATTGCTAATGTCGTAATTAAATACATAATAATGGATTCACTAGTTGTTTAATACCAATTTAGGAGAATATGATAGTTTTATGTAAGTTACAGGAAAATTAACTCGAAAGTATCAGTTATGTTTGTTTATGGATTGTGATTATAATTGATGAAAGATTTAACCGTCTTGAGGACGCCTATACAAAATACTGAATTTAATTCTTATATTACTGGGTGGAGACTGTTTATTGGTTCAATTATTTTATAATTAGATTTTTCAATTCACAACGGAAATATTGTTTTTTTTATAACAAACAAATATTATTAGTTGTTTTAAAAATAATAAACCCAAGCAAACAAAACAATAACAAAAAACAATTAAAATCACAATCGCATTATTTTTATTGAAATGTAGTATATTATCTTAAATTTTTTATTAAAAATAAATAAATAAAGTTGTGTTTATTGTAAAAATAGGTATGAATGAACTGGTAGATATTTTGAGGTTCTTTCAATTAGAATAAAAAGCACGTTTTATGAAAGCTAAGGCTGACTAATCTAAAAGCATTTCTAATAAAATTATTATTCCGGTTTTAGTTTAATAAAAAAAGAAGAGTCTTCTGCATATTTATCAATGAGGAAAGGCTAGTTCTAATTCCCATGTAGAAGATATTCACCTCGGCCATCTAAACATGTACTACCTAATGCAATCCTTTCGTTTTGCTATATTCAGATTTAGACACGGTTATGTAGAAAACTAGGTTTATCTTAATTAACATCTATCTGTTTTTACCTCTGTTGGAGATTTATTTATATTAGGATATTTTATTACTCAATTTTATTAACTGTTATATTATTATATTTAAGTGATTTCCTGAATGACATTCGTGCAAAATGTAATTTTCACTCGTTACAAGCTCAAAAGAGCAGAACAAGATAATATTGAATAGCGGAAGCGGAATAAATAGATACATATATAGAACGATGTTTATCGAACATGTAAACAATTAATGGATTATATTCCACATAGCTGAGCAACAAAAATGAAGCTTCGAACAGTTAGGTGTCACACTATCTTTCTTCCAGTTTTTGATTGTGACTATTAATTTTTCTTTTTAAACTAGATAGGAGAAAGGCATAACGGTTATGCTGCAAGCATTAATGCAGTCACCAGCGTAGCTTATGATTTTTTCTTTTTTGATGAGTAACCGCATCTTCTAACTAGTTTTATAAAGAGATGTCAGATTGAAAGAAGGTTGTGAATAAATCAACAGAGCAGAAAATGCTGTATAATACGTTAAACATTATATAAATCATCGACGATTTATTTCCTTTTAGCTTCCGATGTTCCTATAGTAACAGCTGCTATTTCTAACCTAAAAAAAGAAATTTATTGTTAATTCATAAAGTTAAAATATAGAATGCTTTTAAAATGACTGCTTTTTGCTCTTAATTTATTATACTGACTGAAACTTTCCATTGTAGTACTAGAAGGTTCTTGTATTACAGTGTATATCATTTTTACGATTATGGAACACTTTGAAAACAATTTTCTCTCTTAAAATTCAGATAATTTATAGGCAACCGACATAAATGAATAGAAAGCATACCTTTGATGATTTCAATAAATTAGTATTGTAAAGTCGTAAAAATCATTTATAATTTATTTGTATTATACGAGGGTACGTTTAGAAATTTGAAATTATGATCTTACAAAGTAAACAATAAATAAGCTACAGGAGAGATTAGAAAAAAACATTTTATTTTAGGGAATCTTCTATGATTGATTTCTGAAATCTTTTTTACAAAGAACGATGCTAAAAGCGTCAAAGATTCATAATGCATATGTTTCCTCAACATCGCTTAGACGCGCTTATATTATACTCTGTTCTTTAGGTTGTATTATAAGACAAGACATTCTATTTTTGGTCTTAGCTAGTTGAGAAGGGAGGGGTGAATAAAAGCAAATTAGATAGAACGTAGAGAGTACCTTCTAGTCAATTTTTCCCACTATTGTTCAGGCTTATCAGAACTTCTACTTCCTATCTTCTTTGGAACCCTTGTTAGGATTTTTCAATAAACTCTAATTATAAAAGAAATTAATGTCACGATTTTCATATCTGTGAGAACAACCTAATTAGTACATAAAACTTTTATGTTTTACGTAGACGGCCGCTTCAAGATTTGGGTCACCATCGAGCTTTGCCTCTTACCAATGATCCACCGCAGGACTCCACCCTGCACGAAGCCATATATGGTGGCCCAAATTTGATTTTTGTCTATTACAAAGTCACCAGCGGTGGCCCAGTGTCGGGCATTTACCCAAATCTGATGTTTGTCCTTCATCGAGCCACTTGTAACTACCCAGAATTGGGATTTACCTCGTAGCAGGCCAACAGAATTAGGATTCGACCTCCACCACAACTACTATCGGTTTTTTTCCTGCAGCAGTCCACCTTCGGAGGCTTAAAATTGAACTTTTGCCTTCATCTACTCTAGCCCGAGTTTGATGATTATCCTTCACCAGGCCATATGCAGGACATTACTCTTAACCTGGCCACTTTTGATTTTTGCGCTTTACCAAGCGCACAGTGATAGCCCAATATTGGACTTGTTCTATACCAGACCACATGTTATTGCTTAAATTTGATTCTAACCAATATCGGAATTTTCATTTCACCAGGCTACCCGCGGTAAACCAAATTTGATGTTTTCCTTAACTAGGGTACCTACAGCAGCTGACAATCAGACGTTTGCTTGCAGCTGTTTATAATCGAACTTTATGACGCAACAGGTCACTTACGTTGGTTCAAAATCAGGCCCTGCTCTTTACCTGGCCACCTGCTGTGGCCCACTATCACCTATATCCTGCAGCAGACCATCCGCAAAGGTGCAAAATCAAACTTTGCCTTACACCAGGCCACGTGCAACGGTCCCAGATTGATCTTTGCTTACCGCGCCACTACCGGTAACTCAATACCGGACTTTGCCTTTTAGTTAGTAATTTAATTTTAAATGCCACCTGGCATCTAAGCTTTTATTGTCTATTGTTATAAGCACCTGGAGAGGCCCAAAATAGAACTTTGGTCTTCACCAGGCTACCTGCAATAGCCCAAGATCAGGCTTTAACCATTACACCACCAGCGGTAGTACAATACTGGGCTTTATGCAGTGGTTTAGAATACAGCTTTACCCCAAAATAGATCATCTGCGTTGATTTAAAATTAGACTTTGCTTTTCTCTTAGCCACCTGCAGTGGCCTAAAATTAATTTTTGTGCTTAATTAGGCCACCTGTGGTGGCCCAGACTTGATTTCTGCCTTACCAAACTACCCAGAATTAGGGTTTGCTCGACAAAAGACCACTTCCGGCGGTTTTGTTCTCTACCAAGCCGTATGCAGTGGCTTAAGTTTGGGTTTTACTTTTTACTAGAGTGGCTGTAGTGATCGAAAACTGAGTTTTAGTTATACCTAGTCTGTCAAGTATTTATCTGTACTTATAAACCACGTGCATTTGGGCTAGATCTTAATATAAATAATTCATTCTGCAATCATCAGTAGCGGCACCGCTAAAAGCTTGGTCGCCTGTGGCAAAGCTTTTAAGTGCTCCCCAGTTAGAAAACAAACCAATGTCACGATTTTCATCTCGGTGATTAGTACGTAATACTTATACATAGTCTGTAAACAGCCTTTCCAAAATTTAGGTATATGAGCCGTGAATCAAACTTGAGTGTTGACCTTCATCAGGTTATCTATGGTGGCTTAAAGATAATCTTAGTCTTTTACCAAACCATTTGCAATGATCAAAAATTGGGCTTTGCCAGACCACTTGTGGAGGTTTAAAATCGAACTTGTCCCTTACAACAGGACTTTACTCCCGTAACAGGTAAACCTGAAGTTGCCTACAATTGAGTTTTATTCTCTACCAGACTGTCTACAGTGATCCAAGTCTGGGTTTCACCTTCTACTAGACTAGCTGTAATGATCAAAAATTCAATTTTTAATTCTACCTGGCTTGCTGAGCATGTATCTATCCTTATAAGCCATCTGCAGTCGGGCTTGATCACAATATACTTCATTCTGCAGGTATTTGTAGCGTCCCGGTCAAAAAGAAACCGATGTAATGGTTTTCATCTTGGTAAATACATCGACTAGTTAGTATAGAAAATTTTTGTATTGTTGTCAACAGTCGCCCTAAGGTTTGGGTACCAGATGTCTAGTAGGCTGCCCAAGAAATGTCGAAACTCATAAAAAAAGTTTCTTAAACATATTTTTGGCATACAAGCTTAACGGAACCACTTTTTGTTTTATTTTATTGCCTTCCTTGCTCTACAAGTTTATGTTGCTTTGGATAGTGATCGTATTAAAAATACGTCTTTGATCTTGAATTTTCTAAATCATGTTTTCCTCTTGACTATCGCAGGCATTCTCGAAAGAATGAGTGAAGCACAGTTTAAGGATGCGCTACTTTAGCTTATAAATAAACTGCAGTACTCTTAATAGGGGAAAAATAAAGAAACTTAACCCACGATACCTTTTTTAAGGAAGTAAAATAATTGAATTCCATCTTAATCGTGGGAGGCAATCTTGTCAACCTTTTCTTTTAATCAAAGGTTTATGAAATGTCACGCTTTATTTATTGACACCTGTTGATCAAGAAGATATTTTGATGTAGGCATGTAAGAGCTCCCGCTACAAGTAAACATCTTTACTGTCTAGATATGTAATTAGGTTGGAAGTATAATGTAAACTGTTATTACAAACCTCATTGTTATATCCTACTAGAATTGATTCATTTATGTAAATGTTTGCACCTTAACTTTCTTCTTTACTCACGTTAAGCTTTTTTTATTGAATTAAAAAGCAAAGGCGGTTTCTTGAAGATAAAAATTCAAATATCCTTATTGTAAAGCAATGTTAAAATTTTTTGGAATCTTTTACAACACGCTAGCACGCACATATGTTAATATATATTATTGCCGATTTGCCTAAACCATATTTAAATTTTATTTAAATTTGTTGTGGGCTGAAAACTAGAAATTTGAATTTGTATACTAAGCCAGTCTTTTGTTTTCATAAAGTTCTACAGCATCTTTACCTTTAATAGATTTTTATAAAACTCAAAATTTCTCTACCTAACTTTCTCTTAATTTAAAACTTTCTTTGGCCAATATTGTCACTGAATGAATTTTGAAATGAGTTTGAAATTGTTTAGAAATATATTAGTTATCAGTTATCACTCTTTAACTGTAATTAATTGTATTCTAATTAGATCAGTCTAGAAAATTAATTTTTGGTTATTGCTATACAACAGTATTCTCTCTCTTATCATTTGAAGGTATTACAATAGCAAAACAACACAGCTATTCAATTATGAAACTAATAATTCAGTGGTCAAACAAGGAAGAGTAAATTGCAATAAACAAACACCAAAGACAATAGTTCAATTATTAGATTAGTTTATCATTATTGCATGAAATCATTTAATAAAAGCAGTTTTTGATTTTGATGTTTAATTTAATTTCTTTTTCTAATTTATTTAGTAATTGTAGTCTATGTAATTTAATTGGTTTTTGAGAACAATGTTATAACAACATCCTGATTGATTTAAAAGGTGTAAATTGTTATTTGTAATAATACTTCTTAATTACGCTTTGTCTTCAAGACACCGACATAAATGATTCTTTCTTAACTAAGCATTGTCTTACAGTTCGTGTTCCTAACAAATAAGTTTTGATTGATTTAGTTTTGTTATCTTGTACTTTCTTCTAAACAAAGTTTTTTTTACGTAGTGTCAATGACCGGAGATTGAAATTGAGATAATGTACAATTAATGTCCTGGTCAAAGATGGAAGGGTAAACTGCAATTGATGATCAAAGATATCAAGCACAATTATTAACAGCTCTTTACTTTTAAAATATTGTATTATCATTTTAGACAGTATAACCTAAGAAAACAATTTACTCAATAGGGAAAATACAAATACAATAGTTGGCATGCGCTTCAAATGTTTCAAATTTTGTAAATGTCAAATTGAAGTTGAAAATTAAGCGTCGGCTCCAATTATAAATTCTTTAGTAACAAAGTTTTGTCGATTGTATGAGTTAATTAGAAATACGTATCCAGACGGACCTTTCCAAGTCATACTACTCTTAGTAGTATTTTACAAAAATCTGAGACTACTGGAAGCGTTTGTTCCAACCATGGAAGTGTTGGAGTGTTGATAATCCACATTTATTGGTAAAAACTCATACGTAATATCAACAGAAACTCAACGTTTGGTGCTTGGTCCTTGGACCTTTGGTTGTAGTTCCGTATACCAGCCCCTCGTGGAGTAGGTCAAGTGGGGTATCAATCAAAAGTTATGAGCATTTTTCTAAAGTTTCTTTGAGTTCCATATACTTATAGCGCCGCTACCACCCATAGACTTTCGATCTTGCAATTTAGGTTGGGTTGAGTTGGGTTGGATTAGGTTAGAAACCCATGGGTGGTAGCAGCGCTTTAGAAAAATGCTCTTTGCTTTTGACACCGACGGTTGCGCCACCTAGAAGTGAGTTTGTTGTGACCTTCTCGTCAAGCTCGATCGATTGATACCAAACTTGGTGCGTGTATGTGAAACTCGAAGAAACTTTAAAAAATGCTGATAACTTTTGACTCCGACGGTTGCGCCACCTGGAGGGGGTCAATTGTAACTCTCTCTTTAAGCCCGATCGATTGATATCCCATTTGATCCCCTCCGCGAGGTGCGGGTATACAGAACTCGAACCAGATCTTTTAAGGGATGAGATCTGTCTTGCAATAGATGAAACAATGTCAAACGAAAAGCAACAAAATGGCTGTCCAGCTCATTATTCAGCTGTGGTAAGCGAAGTCTTGGATAATACTTTTTCAAAAAGTTGGATTGGACACTACAGTGAAATTTAGTGACCAGCAAGGCCACTCGATTTAGCCCCCAATGATTTCTTCCTGTGGCCTTATTTAAAATCTAAACTTTACTCTTCGCGAACTCATTCTAATCTAGACTTGCTAAAGGATAAAATTGCTGAAGTTGATCCCATGATAATATCAACACTGCATCATTTACGTGGCTCCCACCTTCGTGCATGAATTTTTCTTTTTATCTTTTTGATTCTCAAGGTCTATACGGAGATTTGTTATATTGTTTATTAAATGCAGCTCAGTTAAAAAAGTAGCAAAGCGAATTCTGAATAAGAGAATAGCCACGTTTTCATACCGCATTGTCAGTAAGTCCTGATAAGATTACCAGATAAAGCTTGAAGGTAGAATTTGCAGTATTTACACACAATAAAATCTGTAATTTTAACTCTCAAAGATGAGGCAATATGGCCATTTAATAGTGTGTTTGTTCATTGCTATTGCTAAATACTATTAATCTTCATATCTTAGAAATATACTTGATTTCTTTACAATATAAATTCCCTATTTAGAAAGCAACTTTTTCAATGCTTAATTTTTTTGAGAAATAAATAAAATTCGATATTGTAGATATCTTGATCAATAAAGGAAGCTTGTACGAGTCGGCGGCAGTTTACTTTTTTAATTTTTTGTTTTTCATTTCTAGATTGTCGACACCTTTTTTGTGTAAGAGTACCTACTATGCACTAACTTGTTATTGTTTTAAATTCTTTAATAAAATGCTGTTGCTCCTACTTCTAATTACGCTAACAATATTGGTATCTTTATGTACTACTATATTTATAAATAGTTGTGTTTGTAAATCTGTTTGCATAATAGTATAGTGGGCAATGCTATTTTGTTACTTCATCTTCGTATTTATGCTATTAAAATAGTGTAATACCATATCATACTATAAAAGCTTAGTTTTACAACTTAAAATAACAAAAGACAATCGAGCAAGTCAAAAACAAACAAGAGCAGCTGTCTGTGTGATTGAAACTAATAAGATAAAATCATCACCTTGATTCTAACTATTTCTTGCTAAAAGTAGAATTGTCTGTGAAGAGCACTAAATATTGACTTTTAATACTAATGTTTGCAATTGTAAGGTTATAATATGATGAATAAGACATTTTTAAACAATAGTTGGCTAAAAGTTTGTTACACTGCACAAACAGATAATTCATCATGCGGAAGTTGAACCGAGCAATCCTAAACTGTCCTCTTTCTAAACTGTCAAGAAAATTAATTGTTAACGTTTCAGTTTAACACTCTGGTAACCCGAGAAACAAATTTATTTGAAATTTAGGTTTTGTTAATTCTTTTTTTTAATTCTGATGTATTCACAATAAAACAGGTCTGTCACTTTTTATTGCCGTAAATCAAAGAAGTCGATCGTTTATGATAGTGTAGCGATTGTTTGTTTTCATCGCCTTCTTGATAATTCCACATAACAATTTGGCAATAGCCATGTATTCGTAAACAGAAAAATAAAAAGTTTACATTAATTCTAAATTTCTGTAGTTAGATCGTATTTCCAGTAATTTCTCTTTATTCCTAATGTTTATGTATGAAGGATGACATTCATTGAATTAAAATTCACAAACTCGTACAATTGTAGAAAAACAAACAAATAAATATAAAAAATAAAATAAACTTTCTCCTATAAATTTTTTTCTTATAATCTTCAATATAATAAATACGAAATTCATAATAAATTGTAAACATTAAAACTTTTGTATCATAGTTAGAGAAACTGCGATATTTTAACTTTTACGCTAATGGATGTTAACAAAACTTTTAATCTAAATAATCTAGAAATCGCCCATCTAAAGAAAAAGAAAGCTATAATTGAATGTTATGTCTTTGATCAACATTGGTGAATCTTTCTTAATTAAGCAAAATTAGTTAAAATATTTTACTTTTTTATTTCGGCATAGAATATCATTAGTAAAAGTTGTGCTACTATGCATAAAAGACTTTCATTGAAAATTATACAAATGATAATTACATATTAAAATAATTGCAATTATATTCAATTGTTAAAGATTGTCTAACATTATAGTTTATTTTTTCAAGTTGAATTACGGAGATAATAAACAGCTCATAGACATATTTTTGTTTATATGCAAATATGTCTTGTATAATACCATACTTAAACCCCAGCTAATTATAATTTCTGTTATAATTATCAATATAATTAATTAAATTAATGATTGCATAATGAAAAATAATTTAGTGTATTAATTTATGTAATAATTATTGAAAATTCTCTTTACTTTCTTGTTGGTATTTTAAAATTCCAACCTGACTTAATTGAATATTTGTAGCTAATTAATTGATTAATTTAATTAATGTCATTCTGAATATTCTCAAGTTACGACTGTTTCAATATTTAACATTGAATAATCCTAACCAGTTGTTTGTAAATTTAAATCTAATTGTTAGCTTCAATCAAGAGAGTTACTATTATTCCCCAGCAAGCAGTAATTAAAGCAGACAGCACAATCATTAAGCTACCAGTAGTGTTCGATGCGTCTTCTAAGACATCCAGACATTCCAGAAAATGTTGTGGAGATTCGAGTCAACGAAGTTAATTTAAAAATATGGTCTGAAAACGGTAACTTACAGTACAACCACAGCACCATACCTAACCATGAAAACGGGTCAACAAATAGCAACCGATAAAGCAGAAACCCTCTTGGTAGCATCAACAATTATAAAAAGAGATTTCTACGTCGACGATTGACTGTCCGGAGTTGACACTGAACAAAAAACCTCCAAATCAAAATCATAGTAATGTTTCGCAAAAGAAAGTTCTAACTGTGAAACTGATCAAGAAATAACAGATCAGTAGTCGAAAATCTTCCAAAACAGCTACAAGACTAGACAGCCTTAAATTTCTTTTAAAAAAAGTCAAAGAAGTTATTAGCATTTTACTGGATACCGATAGAACAACATATTAACCATACCTTCCAAAAGCACATGCACAGTACGATTCATTAGAAGGGTTGACACCGGCCACACAATACAACCAAAACTATTTTGTAACAACTCTGGTTAGAAAATTTAAAATTGTGAAACCAATGGTCTAGCTTCCAAAAACAACTACATTTCATATCGATAATCAAAATCCTAAGTTGAATACACCATGGAGGAAACACCAGCTATAGCTTTATGGGTTCTGTGACGCCTCAGAAAAAACGTATGGAGCAGTAATCTACAGTCGAGCAACTACATACACAAAAGAAGTTTATGTCGACTTCCTGATCGCTAAATTAAGATTAGCACTAGCAAGAACACAAGCGACATTACCAAATTACTAAAGGGAACCTCAACAGCATTAAAACCTCAGGTCGAGCCTGTCTATTCTTGAACGGATTTTACGATCGCGCTGGGATGTATCAAGGGCGAACCCCAAAGATGGAAAACCTTTTTGGCTTCCATCGAAACTTCTTGATATAACCCGATTTAATTAAAAACAATTCTATTTTGATTGTAAGTTTTAAAAAAACGACTATGAAAATAAATCCAATAGTCTGAGATAAGCTTATAACAAATAATTGAATAGCATCTGCGATACATTATTGGAAGCAACAAATAGCATGTACGAGGTTGTTAATGTGAATATTAAGCTAGAAATTTGCAGTTTTTGATACTAGAATAAGACAATTTAGTTACTGAATGGTGTGTTTGTTTATTGATATTGCAAATTAAGTTTATGCATTAAAGGCACAGTAATACGATAAAAATAAAGTTACATGGGTATAGTTTTGTTTTATAATTTAATGCTTAAAGATTACCACAACTCATTTTAAAGCCTTCATGTTTATTCTCTCCTATCATTTTAGTACTTAGCAAATCCCAGCAACCTTAGTGTGGCCTATGTCTACAGGTAAACTTGATCTTATGTTTAAATTAAGAAACATCTTTGTATGTTCAGAAATACTCTATGACTTCAATAAACATGTAATTGTTTTAACCAACAAGCCTCTTTTACTTACTCATATTGTGAGGTTGTGTTTGAATTCTCTAGGTTCCACCCGAATACAATTTATTTAAGGTTGGGATAACTTGATATTCTAGAATTGGATAGTAACTATGAAATCAAATCTTTGCAATTTTTATTAAATCTTTTTTGTTTTCTCATCTAAAATTATTGTTTTTATCAAATTATTGACTATAAATCTCAATTTGAATTTAAAAAGTTCTGAAGGATTTACAAATCTTCTCCCAATCCAAAATTGTTTTTTGCATTGGGACGTTTATTCAACATTGGTCTTAGTTCCCCTAGTGTTCAGTTCAAATCCTAATTATACAGGGTGTTTCTAAAATGTTTGCCAAAACTTTACCAGCATATTCTACAAGTCATAAGGATTAAAAAACCTATATATATCTGGATTTGAAAATGTCTCCTTTCTGAGTTATCGATATCTTAAGATATAATCATTGCACGAAGTGTACTTTTTAATTAAATGGCAAAAAACAAAATCAGTAACCTATGAACATTTATAACAAAGTTTTCAATTGATAGCAACTGTCATCGGTTGTCTGAAATGTCAACTTTTACTTGCAGTAAACATTCTTAAGTTAATTGAATGCTTGATGTTTATTTTACCTAAGAGAATTACAACATGAATCAGAACACAAACCGTGAAATGACTGATATTGATTATGCTTATGGAAAAGCAGACGGCAACACTCGCGAAGCTTAACGTTTTTACAGAAATATGTTCTCTGGTAGGTAATGTCCAGCTAAAGGTACTTTTTCTGCCATCCACCGTAGGCTTCAGGAAACAGGATCTGAATACTCAATTTAGAAATGAAAGTCCTCGACACTATTGAAGAGCGTCCTGAAAAAAGTACGAGAGAAAAGGCTGCAGAATTTCAAGTATCTAATACAACCGTATGGAGGATTCTTCATGAGCAATCTTTGTATCCATACCACTTGCAACGAGTACAGGCCCTCTTGTTTTGTGATGGTTCTAACTTTCAAGTTAATGTACTCTTTACAGACGAAGCAAATTTTTCGAGACACCGCATAGTTAACTTTCACAACTACCATCACTGGTCAGATGAAAACTGTTATACTGTAATACTGTAATTGAATCTCGACATCAACAACAGTTTTCCTACAACGTGTGGAGAGGTATCGTTTGAAGATTACTTAATTGGACTGTTTTTTTCTTCCTATGCTAAATGGAGTAACTTATAAGCAGTCTTTAAAACATGATCTTCCTATACTCCTTGGAGACGTACCGCTAGAAACCAGGCAACAGCTATGGCTGCTGCACGATGGTGCCCCAGCGCACTTTAGTGCTAATGTTGGACATTTTTTAAATAATTACCTCATCGTTGAATTGGCCGCAGAGGACCAGTGCGATGGCCAGCACTATCACCAGACCGTAATCCTCTTGATTTCTATTTGTGGGGACATCTAAAGGGTATTGTTTACTGTACACCAATTTTAATTCGACAGGTTCTACAAGAGCACATTATGCAAGGCTTGGAATCAATTCGAAATACTCCAGGGATATTGAAACGTGTTAGGCAATCCATGATAAAATGTTATAACACTTGTGTGGCTGCTAGAGGGAATTATTTTAAGCATCTAGTTTAAAATAAGAAAACGATTGTTAAAAAATGTTCATAGGTTACTGATTTTGCTTTTACCAATTAAATAGAAAGTAACTTCGTGCAATGATTATATCTTGAGATGTTGATAACTCAGAAAAGAGACATTTTCGAATCTAGGTATATAAGGTTTTTCTAACCCTTATTATGAGTTGTAGACTATGCTGGTAAAGTTTGTTCAAAAATTCTAGAAACACCCTGTAATAATTGTGTGTGCACCAAAACAACATTAGAAAACTTGGAGATTTGGAGACTTATAATTAGAGATACTCGAAAATAGAAACTCTGCTATAAATTTCAGAACTCGGTTGGGTTTTTATACTTATTCAAGTTGGACATACTTTAGTTAGTTAACTAAAGAAGTCGATGGCGCCCATTAAATGCATTTGATATTTCTTGATTGCCTGATCCCCATTTAGTATATTAAGGACTCTGATACCCACGACCATAAGCAGTGAGACAAAGGTTTTTTTAAAGCTGGACAATTGTGTATTATTTTTGTATTAATAAATTAAAATTGAAACTGTTATCGCAATACTTATTTCCTTAATTGTTACAATAGGTGATAGAATTTAGCGTGGCTAAATGGGGTAAATTAAAGAAACGTCTTTGTAATTAAGTTTAGAGTTTTTTGTTTAGTACCCTGTATAATCATCAAGATTTTTAAAGATAAATTTTTATTTTGAAAACTTTATCTAGACCAGATTTAATAAGAAATTTCAAAGTTTTAAGTTGTATCTTTTGGCAACTCCTTGTTTGTTCTTTGTGCAATTATTTAAAGCATGCTAGTTAATAATAATCTGAAACAGTAATCTAAATACCTACCTCTACTTCATCTAAAGCTGCAAATTTATAAACACGACACGATTTGCAGAATTTGGGAAATTCTTAGCACAAATACATATTTTAGGTTAGGGTAACTTTCGACTTCATTAAAAACTTTTAGATGGTCATTCGTAGCTCTATGGAGACGTATTCTGGGATTACCCAGATATACCTCTCTGTGAATAATAATGAATCTTATTCAAAACAGATTTACTTTCATTATCTGTCAAGTCTCCTTAAAATATCTGTGAGGCAGCTATTTCTAACCTATAAATTACATAGAAAATTAAGCAATAATTAAACTTTTCCTTTATAGCTACACTTTTTCCACTACATAAATTTAACACGCGATTTTTGTTTTCTTACAGAACCAGCGAATTAATAGCTTTGATGGCCATTTCAACGACATTATTTTTATTCCTACACACCAGAGACTTAAACAGCAAGTTAAAGCAAATGGAAGTGAAAATGCAACCTGAAGATCTGGTTTCCGCTAACCAACTCATTTCTGGTAACTATTAAACAACTTTTTAATTGTTTTAATTTCCTTTCGTGTTTATCTTTTTTAAATCTTCTGTTATGAAAGTAACGTAATGTGTTAAAAACATAAATACCGTGTGTAAAAACATAACTTGCTAGTGGTTCTTCATAATTAATTAAACGGTTAAGTGGGCACGTAGGGCCGTTATTTTAAAAACGTTTCACACACCAGTAACAAGAAAAATGTGCGAAATTGCTTCATGCTGGACTTTTAACTGGAACTAATGTTTATTTTTCTTTGTGGTAGATTTATAATAATTGTAAAAAGCGCAATAAATAACGAGTACGTTTCTAACGGTTTTAATTTCATGAAATTAGAGTATTTTTAAAACTCTAGTTAGCTAATTATGTTTTGGCGTTATAAAATAGCTCTAGGTCAAAGGTGACTACAACACGGGTTCATCATTACGAAATCTAACAGTACCTATCCGCCTTTTTGTCTGGTGGGTATAGTCATGAACTAGTTAATCTTATGAATAAATTATACACTGAAGGTCATTCTATTCATTTACTCACTGACATGATTTCTGTAGAAAAACCGATAATAATTCAGGAAAAAGATGTAGAGTGTAAAAGGGAGTTCAGAATAATGTTTACTTTTATGCATTTATGCATTCATTTAATTATGTACCATTGGAATGTAATGTGGAAGAACAAATTTCTCCTCATGAATGTTGCAGATTTGTAAATACCCGTAATGTTACTGAAATTGACATTTCTGCTTTTGTTAGGTAACTTGTAGAAACGTACAGTACTGATACAAATAAGCTTTACACCTACACTTTTCAGAGAAAGAAAGATCTTGTCGCGTGATGTTTTCACAAAACCTGTCTTCATTCATAAATATTTTATATGATGACCTACATTTGATTATAATTAAGGCGTTTCTGGAGCTACTACAGCTTGCAAATACAAAATGTAATCAATTATTCAGAAGCAAGTGTACCGGTAGAATAATTCTTGGGTAGTGAACGCGCACGCTAATTAAGGTTAGCATTTTATAGCCCTTAGCTGAATCTGCGTGAATCCTCAAAATGTTTTGTTAAAACAATGCCCAGAGACTACCAAATACAGTAATGAACTTCAATCTCTTCTGTAAAGGTCCAACTGTTTTTCTCAAATAATGTTTCTCTCTACTGAGAAGAGACGATATGGATGGCAGGTATACGAGGTGGTACCCAAAATTTACCAAAATTTGCTTATAAAAACATGAATACTTAAGTTAACTGCTAATTACCACTATCAGTTTCAAAGTAGCCATCCTTCGCTCTTTCAACCGCAAGGAGTTAGATCAGGCAACTACTGTGGATGCGGAACGGTGATCATGTTATTTTCCCTCACTTGTTTCAAAACATCTCTATAAAACTCTCCGTTGGTAGTCTGACTAAGTGGCACAAACTCCTTGTGCACAATTCCTCGCATGCCAAAAGAATATCAGTATTGACTTGATGTATCTGTGAACTTGATCCGCTTTTTTTGGCCGCGAAGATGAAGACGACTGCTGCTCAGTGCACACCCGAATCCGACGAGTAACAAACTTGGCTGAACTCATCTCATGCTCATTTTATCCACTAGAATGCGTTGACATGCTTCGTATGATAGGCCAAAACGATTTTACAAACGTCATGAATAGCCTACCTACTGTCTTCACGGATAACTTCACGCATTTTTGCGATCATTTCGGGAATTGTGCATGATAATAGTCGATTCGAGTGTTTATCATCTTACACCGGTTCTTCACCTTCTTTAAACTGCTTAAACTAGTTAAAGCTTGGTTACCAGAAGCTGTCTTTAGCATTCAATGGGTTTCAGCTGCAGTTTTTTGAGCTTGAATCCAAGTTTAATTCAGATTCTTTGCTTTTTGACATCAACAGCACAAGGACAGGGCGTAAAGAAACGAACCGAAACTTGAAAACACCTGTACTCAAGAAGGCATCAGTTGGTAGACTAATGGTTGGAACATACACCGAGAGGCAGAACTTCGTACCTCTACTTGTACACGTAGGAAATTCGAATTCTAGGAAATTCTGGGTAGCGTCTCGTACGGTGCAGTGACTGCTGATAATATATTATAAATGAATAAAAATCTGTTTTCTGCAGTTTCTAAAAAACAAAAATGTAATGAAGATTCAATACCTCGATTTTTACATTTCAACTTACCATTTGAGAATTAGCAAAAAGCTTTGGAAATAACCATTTTAAGCGTATTGCCCAAACGGGCCTGTCCAAAATAGCGATCATGATTTTTTCGCTTTTGATTTTCAGAATTCTTGGAGTATAAATAAGAATTTTGGCTTTGGATGGATTTTTAAATTTGACGCAATGTGATCAACATGTTTAATGATACTTTTCTGGAAAAAGGGAATAAATGGATCTATTACTGCGATTGTTTTTGCTAAATTCATGCAGAGCCTTCAAGGTTTCTGCAGCTTATTTTGTTTATTTGGAGAGACTGTTAAAATGAATTCCATGCACACTGTTGATACAAGATAACAAGTTCAAGATATGCAAAGCAAAAGTTCATTTTATTTTTATATTGCTCTTGGGAAGTTAGCACAAGGATTGTTATTTGCTTAGTTTTATGAATGATTATAATGTGATTTGATTTGTCGTTTTTAGAAACTTAAATCTTGATGTTATTTGAAGGTCTTTGTTTTTGGACAATCTAAAAGAAACATACTATATGCGTCTGGTGCAAGCTAGTTTTTAGGTAGGTAAACAAAACTGTTCTAACTTTTAGAGGAGGACCGCTGCATACCATGAAGTTTTTCTATTTATATCTAGTCGATGACTCTAACGATACTCATACCACAATATAAAGTGAAGTCTAATTATGATGATATTTCTTTACAGTCACAGAAAAGTATCTACTAAGGCGTCTGTAAGTTACTTGTACTTTATAATAGGGATGCCCTGGCCGAAGAAATATAACTTTTAGCACCAAGCATAATCGGGAAAAAATGCCCCAGCAGAGTTTAAATGTAGTCGAGACGACAAGAATTCTTGAACTAGTAGAAGAAAGACCCCGACCAACTAAATACATCCGAAATGAGAAAGAGTAGAAAGAGACGGTAAGAGATCAGGAAAATAATTGTATATGGAGAAGGTGTGTGGCGGATTTTAATGTTTGATTCCCGTCAGAATGGTTTAGGCTCTTTCTAAACCTCTTTGATCGGAGAGATGGTAGGACGTGATGAACGTATGTAGAAATAACATCGCAATGATTTCAGTAATTTTGATGACGTACCACCCAAATAGTGGTGAGTAGATTGGATTGCCGACGTCGTATTGGTCTTGATTCGTTCATATAAGATGTTATTGCTTTTGTCTGCGGTCATGGCGTACTGATTCAGATATTGGTTGTTGGCACGGCTGGCACTGGAGGCAGACTAAGGCTAAGCTCGACAAGCATACGAGATAGAGACAATTCATATGGTTAAATGTGTATTGGCTGTCCCAGGTGATGGCGGAGCTAGAAAATGAAGCTCGTTGTTGATTGCATCTTCTGGTTGACGGCTACATAAGTCTTTTAACAGCAAACGATGACAATAATGGAAAGGGACTTTGGACCCGCGATCCTACTAACTATGCGTCCCAGGGAACAAGAAAAGAACTATACGCTAATAGTCTCGTCCTTTCTCAGGGTGAAGACGTACGTCGGGCAATGCATTTGTGGGGAGACTTGCTGAATTCGAGTGTCTACGTCCCCAAAACATAAGATAAACCCGAGTTACAGCGAGAGAAGCTCAAAGTTTGTAATGTATTAAGGCAAATGTGAAGTACTGACTGCTTGCGATACAAAGGAACGTAAGCACGGTAACATTTATAACTGAAGAGATTGTAGATTAACTAAACCTCTAACTATAGCTTCGCTTGTAACAATCTGCTCCACTAAGCTGCCTAACCAATACAGGGAAGATCTAGAGCTTCCTTCCATTTCTAAATTTTCTACGGTTTTTTACTCAACGTATTTTGTATGTAGCAGTGTTAAATCGATTAGATTCACAATGGTATGATAGACAAAATTTAAATTGATGTACCACAAGGAATGTAAGGAAATTCAGCCTCCATCCTCCAATAGTATTTTTAAGGTGCATTTGTTCATTGTTGTTTGTGCAATTAACAGGTGCTTTGAGCTATATATTACAAGATAAATGATTTACGCAGAATCATCACTATTTTAGTATGAGTATATTTTTGTTATTTGCAATTTATTTTATAATGACTCTCAATGTAAAATGTTATGTTAAAATAGATCTGCTAAGATTGCGTACCAGGTGTATACCTATGAAATGAGACTTTCAGCTATTAGACCACAGATGTCGCTAGGAGTATTTTTAAACTGTCCCAAATGTCTTATTTTTTTCGTCTGTCATCTGTCAACAATATTCAATTCATTGTTTGTGATGTTTCATACAACAACGCATTTTTTCGCTCTTAAAAATGTCGAATTTCGTGCCTTCAAACTACGATTTGCGGACATCGTTGATTTTCTGTTATCAATTGAAGAAAAACGCTTCTCAAGCTCATCAAATGCTTATAGAAGCTTACGGTGGACATGCTCTAAGCAGAGCACAGTGCTTCAGGTGGTTTGAAAAATTCCGAAGTGGTGATTTTAGCGTGGAGAACGAGGAACGTGGCCGGCCACCGAAAAAGTTTGAGGACACCGAATTGCAAGCATTGTTGAATGAAGATGATGGTCAAACGCAAGAAATGATGGCAGAGCAGTTGGGAGTGACCCAAAAAACCATTTGCAAACGTTTGAAAGACATGGGCATGATTTTAAAGGTCGGAAGATGGGTGCCGCATGAACTGACTGAAAGGCAGCAAGAGAACCGAAAAACCACTTGTGAAATGCTGCTCTCCCGGTTCAAAAGGAAGTCTTTTTTGCATCGAATCGTTACGGGTGATGAAAAATGGGCCACAAGCCAAAATCAACGGCCAAACCAAATCGCTTCGGCCGCAAGGCAATGCTGTGTGTTTTCTGGGATCAGCATGGTATGATTTGGTACGAGCTATTAAAACCAGGTGAAACAGTTGACGGTGCACGCTACCAACGACAATTGGCCGATTTGAACAGCGCTATACACCGAAAACGCCCAGAATATGCCGATCGGCGTCACAAAGTAATTTTTCTTGATGACAATGCACCACCACATCGAACAAGAGCGACCCGGGAATTGGTGGAGACGTACGATTGGAAACCGCTGGTGCATGCGGCTTACTCACCAGATTTGGCGCCTTCCGATTATCATTTGTTTGCATCGATGGGCCACGCACTTTCCGAGCAGCGCTTCAATTCTCACGAAGAAGCCAAAAAATGGCTCGATGATTGGTTTGCGGCCAAAGACGGCCAATTTTTTTGGCGCGGCATTCACAAATTGCCTGAGAGATGGGTAAAATGTGTCGCTAGCGATGGCTATTATTTTGAAGATTAAATTTGTAACCATTTTTTGTTAATAAACGTTTAAAATTGAAAAAAAAAGTCTCATTTCATAGGTATACACCTATGTACATTTATAAATAATCTTTTTATTAATTTATAAGTTCTGGTATTTATTAATTAGTAATCTTACAAATTAATACTAAATTTCTTACCAAAAAAAAATTTTTTTACATTAATTAGAATTGCTAATTACACAAATATATGTTTAATATTTCCTTTCAAGTCAACTTTTAATAATAATTACAATTAGTTATCTTTACACATCTTCCCATTAAAGGAAACAGTTTTTAATGTTTAAAAACTTCAACTTGACTTGGCCTTTTTTTTACAACCCATTTAAGAAAAAAACTATAAAATAGATAAAATAAGAAAGAGTACAATAAGATAATAAAAAAGGCAAACTGCAAATTAAGATTAGTTAATCATTTACTTAAAAAACTAACGTCTGTGCAACAAGCTTAAACAATGTCAAAAGAGTAATAAACAACGCCAAAAATACAAGATAAGTACCAATTAGCAGGTGCTTCGTGACAACTTGGTTTTAGTGCACATGTGATGGTTAATATTAGTGCCTTAATTAATGCGTACTGTGCACCGCCTACTTCTTTTTATTTACATACTATATACGGGAAAAAATAACAAAACAAGTACAATTTAGAATAGTACGTGGTAGATCAATGATCTTAATTGCTGAAGAGGTTAAGGTTATTTCCTTATTTGTCGAATTTTGTGGTTTTTTGGGTAACGTTTTTTTTTCAGAGACGCAAGTATTTTTTAAATAAAACTTGAAAGTTAGTATTCAGCGTGATTATTCATTTATTATAGGTTACAAGGGTAAAGAAAATCTAAACGTTTATTATTTTCTTCTGATTTTTTTTCTTATCATTTGTTAAGACTGCTAATTTATTTACCCATACCTTAGAGTTGAAAATCCTTACTTTTAACTAACATACAAAAATGAAGTCTACTAGTCTAACATTTTTTACTGTCTTACAAAACTTTTTTATGTGATCAAAATTTTTACTCAAAATCTAACCTAATTCTAGTTTTCTTAAGAAGAGTTAATGGAGAGCGAGACCCGACTTCACACCACTGTAGGTTACCCGTTGGTAGGAGTAACCTGACCAGTGTATTTAAATTTTTAAGAACGTTAATGTAGAACGAAGCCCGTCCTTGAACCATTGTATAGGGACCATTGGAAGTCGTAGCCATACCTATATTCGTAGACAGCTTCTTATGAAAATGATTTGGGCTATCGAGGAATTAATAGATTTGCTTCTAAACATCCATGCAGTTTGTTTGCTTCAAGAAATCAATGTACGTTGCGCCAAGTGAAAATCGTTGACTTGGTGGGGTCTGGTAAAACGTTACGTATATGGGATCGAGTTCAATTAACTCTGTTGGTAGGATAAAATATTTCGAACTTTCAACTTTTATAAAACAAATTTTGCAATAGGGAAAAGACTAAATTATGGGAAGGGTGCCACACGGGATAAATCTGAAAACAATTGGTAACACCAGAACATACGTGAAGCAACCTGGGGGGATAGTCTGATTCGAAGAAGAATCCTAATTTTTGAAGAGATGTTAACTCCCATTTTTAGTAAGGGGTGGAAAATGAACACTCCCATTGGTTGAATAACTTTGTACGTCATATATGCAAAAGATGGGATAAATTACATTTTCATAATTATAACTGTAACCGGTAAAATTCCAAAACTTTTATTTCCTCAGTAGAAATGTAGAAACTGTTAGACTTTTTAAAATCATTCAACCGAAAAATAAAGACAAGATAATAAATGTTACTAATTAATTAATAATAATAAACATAACCCTCCAAACACAAACAGTATAATATCGTTATATCTGTTACATTGTCATTACCATTTTATAGTAGGTAATAAAACTTTCAATTATTAATCTCAAACACTTCACTAAATTAACTTCAAATAAATGAAGTGAAAGTGTTTTCTTATTGCATTTTTTCGTTTTTAACAATTGACGGTCACTGTCATCACTCATCATCTTTTGTCGTTCATGTAAGAAAAAAATAGTAGAGGCATCAAACTGATTGACAATTTTACTTTTACACCGCATTGTTTTGTTAATTTATAGCTGTCCCTCAAATAACACAATTGTGGACAGTATTTTATGATACAAGATTCTTACCACGACGGTGATATACATGTCTATGTAGAAGAGAAAGTAATTACATATTACTCTGAAAAAGTGTATATAAGCCAATAAAGAGTGTACTCGGTTGGATATTTATGAACAGTCACGCTATTCAACTGTACTTTCTTCGTGTTAAATGTGCGATCTTTCATTTTAATTTACTTTTAAAGAAGGTTTGGATTTTTCTGAAAAATGATTTCTCCTTTGTTTTTTTACATCAAATGTTTTAACAGATTTAAGTAACGCGAGATGTTAATTGGATAATATATGAATCGCAACAAGAAATTATGTATGTATGACCTACTTGAATTCACCTGAAAGAGTTTTTGAAGCTTTGGAGAGTAGATAAAGCAGGTGAAATGTTGCATGCAGCGGTCCATTTAATGGAATTACAGTCCCGTATTCTTTTTGCCCTAAGGCATACAACTAACAGACTTTAGAATCGTATAAGGTAAGTTTAAATTGGACATATTATGCATTTCAGGTCATCTTCTACATATGTCGAACGTTCTCACTGTAAAAAAGTTGTTCTAGGCTGTTTTCAGTTCTTGTGTGTACATTTCACATAAATCTTACTGGACGATCTCGATGTAATTTGTTTGCGTGTCTTGTTTTTTCAAGTTTCAATTGTTCCAATTTTCATTTAAATCGTTATCGAAATCGTACTAAACGTTACATCCGAGGTGTCTAAAGTGCTTAAATGTTGTATAGTGAGTGATTGCTATTCTACCACTATGTTTGTTCTAATTGGAAATTTCTTTTTTATGATTGTCAATGACATCACCAATTTGAAAATCAATTTACGAATTTCCATATAATCTGATGTATCTTCTGAATTCCAAAGTATTCATGCTAGCAACTCATAGTTTTATGACCAGAAACAGTCAAAATTTCATAAATGTCTTTTTCCGGTTCGAGTTTCGTATACCTGCACATAGCCCATGTCCAGTTTTGCTTCTTTCTGCTGTCCATCTGATACATCAAAGATGGCGTGTTCAGCGTCGCCTGGTGCGTATTTGCATAGGTTGCAGCTGTCGTCTGGGGCTTTGTTGATGGTTTTGTGCGGTATGGTGAGGTCCCCATGCTTCCTGTTAATCTATTTACTAATGTTGGGATTAGCCTCTTGGTTCATTGCCCTTTGGTAAGGTTGATATCCCACCTTTCGTGGGCTGCCTTTCTGTTTTTGGTCTGGCCTTCTAAGTATATCTCCCGCCTTTCCACGGCCATGATGTTCAATGGGATGAGTTCTGCTAGTACCAAAAGGGCATTGTTGGACGTGGTTTGATATGCTCCCAGCATCCTTATGGCCAATTTTTTTTTTGAATATCGGCCAACCATTTTTTGTACTTAGTCACTTTTAGGCATTGTATGGTTGAGTGTGCAACTGCAGCAAGTATTCTTCTCGCTTTTAGTTTGGGCTGAGCATTAGCTTTATTACCGCGCTGGCCTGGGTGTCAGCTTTTTTGGGAGTCTGGCGGATATGTTCACTAAAAGGATTTTTTATCAATGATTATCCCCAGATATTTCACTTTGTCACTTATGCTCATATTCTGGCTACATATTTGCAGGCTTAACAGAGTCACTATTCTTCGCCCACTAAATATGACCACCTCCGTTTTCTATGAGCAACTGTTGGTTGGTTTTCCCTCATCCAATTTGCGAGTCTGTCAAGTGTGGTGTTCAATTTGCGTTGCAGTGCATCTTCCTTTTTGACTGTTGTTACGACCGCTAAATCATCGGCAAATCCTATGAGCTTGACATCTTCTGAGAGCAAAATCCACAGCACAGCATCATACATGATAATCCAGAGCAAGGGTTCTAACAGGGATCCCTGAAGAACGCTACTGTTTACCTTCATGCTTTTTCTATTCTCTTCGCCATCTTCGACAATAATACTTCTGTTTTGTAGGTAGTTCTGTACGACATTAATAAGGTATGGTGATATCATTGAAAGTCTATGGGTGGTAGCGGCACTTTAGAAAAATCCTTATAACTTTTGACCCCGACGACCAACGGTTGCGCAACCTGCAACTGAGTTCGCTGTGGCCCTCTCGTCAAGCTCGATCGATTGATATCTCACTTGACTATCTCCGTTAGGTGCAGGTATGCGAAACTCTAGCCTTTTTTCCTACTATTTTTACAGTTATACCTCAATTCCACAGCAGCAAAAATTGTTCAGGAGATGGATGTTTACTCAAACCTGAGATGCATGTCCAAATTCAGTCCACAATCTTTTTTCGATGACTGGACTAATACAGGGTGCTATGCTCAAACTGTTTGATTAAAACCCTCTTAAATCAATCACAAAAAAGGACTTCTTGGAAAACAAACAAGAATTAGATGCAGAACACATCTGTTCATCGTGCAATCAAGAAATCTTTTGCAGAATCTTTGGAACAATGAAGATAAAAAATCAAAACTGAGGATTACCTAGAATTTGTACTAACCCTTTCTGCAGACTAACCAAATTTCAAAGACGCACGCCAGATTCTACAAGTTGGAGGAACTACTGCGAAACACATTATTGTCCAAATAGTTCTGATAGCAATATTGGTTTTGCTACTTACAACTGTATTATTGTGAAGTATGAGAAATATAAAGTTGCTAGGAAAAAACTAAAAAAGGTAAATTATGCAATGATGCCACCTTATTGAAACTGGAAATCAAAGACGGTCGGAGTCGTTCAGAAGGTTCGATCTGTCCTTGCTTTCTAATTAAATAGAAAAATGAATTTGTGGATCACAAGCCAAATCAATAGCACCACCCTTGGATTAATCGTCTCTCTTGAATGCCTCAGATTCTACGAGTAATCCAGTGGGCGAAACTAAGAAACAAAATTTTGACTTAAGTTTTGGATTGAGTCAAGTTGAGCTGATAATTAGAACAATAACAATGAAATGAGAATATTCAAGTTAATTGAGGTCCGCGAATCTTCATACCTAGGAGAGCTACAAGTGGGTACCTTTCATTGCTGATTTACAAAATCCAGGTGACTTTGCAGGTCTTACCTTAGCTAACTTTATTATTAGTAATTACGTATAATAATTACAATGGATCTATTTAGTTACAGCTTGCAATAATTATTATGCGTTTAAGTTCGCAAATGATCAACAATTTTTAAGTTTACAGTCAAGGTGTTTATAAGGATTAGAATGTTTTGAGAAAATAATAGAATAACCAAAAACAAACTATGAATAGTAAACTGAAAATAGTGTAGCATAACAGTAAATTAAAAACAAAAGAAAATCAAACAATAATCTCTTAGATCAAAGAAGGTAAAAAAATTTTTTTAAGAACAGCGTGAGCATTTGTTAAAATAGAAAACTTCGATGTGTTCTACATAATTAAACATCTGAATGCTGAACAAAGGATTAGTAATTAACTAACCGATATGCAATTTCCCAAGACGTTTACTTACATTCAAGCAGGAAGTAAATTGTTAGGTATTTAATATCCCCAGGAACGAACTGATCGCTGATAAACTTATACTGGAAAAGGAGGTCACCGAAATAATATGATCTACGTGGATATAAAATATCTAATTTCTTGATTATTATTTTGAAAGTCTTTTTCTGCAAACTAACACTATTACTCAAAGTAAATAATTCATTTTGGGTCTTAAAATTAATTTTAATGTTTTTACTCATTATAAAACAATGAATGAATCTAGTCATCTACAAAATGTTATAGTTAATGAACAATATTGTGAACAATGTAGTCTAGACGGTAACATAAACGTAGCAGTTTTGTTTTCTCAAATACTAGAGAGGTTCCAGTTAAATAACAAATAAGCAATTGTTTTTGTTGCAAGAATTACAACTTTAACAGCTGTTAAAATGAGGCTGTGATTTTCTCATACACCGGATATAAAAATTCGCTGCATTTGATTGTGAGAAGAGGCAATATAAACAAATGTTCACAACGTTCAAGATTTTATTATCATATTACTGTAATCAAGTATTACAATATTTGCAAGTAATTACCTGATATAGGGTGCTTCATACAAAAGAACTTTTTCTAATTACTTTTTACTCTTATTTATTAGAGATGCAAAGCAGGAGGTCTCGTGTGACTATAATAAGTTGCAGATTAAAAATTCTAACACAGGATTTGTATATTTTCGACTTCGACTAAATTCTAATCGGCTGTAAATGATCATAGTAGCTAAAACCACGACGACGTCTAAGGCAAACGCAGCCCAAAGTTTCAATCATAAAAACAAGAATTTGCATATTCTGCGCTTTGACAACAACTCAGCGGGATTACAGCTCGTGGACAGAATGCTTTAATTTTTATATTTTATTTTTTAAGCGATGAGCGTCTGTCGGTTTCTTAGAATATTATAAGTTTATATGCGCCTTGCTAAATGTCAAATCAGCGTAGAGTGATTAACAAGTAAACCAACTCTTCAAAAATCTTTTGTTTTTTCAAACGCTGTCCAATGACCTTCAACTAACAGTTCGATGATAATACGGATATTTTCGGACAGATGTCGCTGCTGTGTACTCATTTGGCGTGCGTATGCGACCGTTTTGACATCTATTATATAAATACAGGTATATCATCTAATATCAAGTTTTGTCACAGAATTCTACGGTTTTGTTTCCGAGCTAGTTTTCCGCTTTTTGAAATGTGTTGTTTTACTTGCTAATCACTATACGCTGGTCAAATACCGACAAATGTCAAAACAGTTTTGTTTACATTTTACATTTCGTTGCTCGTTGAGTTTGCCGTAATTTTGGAACCACTTTGTTAAATCAGTTCGTTTTAGAATTTCTTGTGTGTTTTAATAGTGTGGTTTTTCACGATAGTTTACAATGCTGAACAAAAAGCATTTTTAATTTTTTGAAACGACCAGAAAGCCTATGGCATTTGGAATTATTCTTTACAAAGCTGTTTAGAACAAGTTCAGAAGAAATTCCCAGCAGTGGTCGACCTATAAAACGTGTAACGTAACCTTAGGTTACAGGAACTTAATATAAACTAAAATCCTTTTGGCCCGCTAGTCTTAGAGGGTGACCTTGAGCGTGGATCAAGAAGTTATATAAATATACAATAAAACATAATAATTAATATTTTTTATTTTCTTAAGAAAAATTGTAAGAGTTTTATCAACTCACGCCACACATCTAATAGCATAAGACTGGAAATACTAAGAGTTTTGAAAAAAAGGTCAGTGGAAATTTATAATAAAATTTAATCCAAACGCCTACTAGGTAATTAGCAGTATTTAAATTTAACAACAAAAAGTTGTAAGAGAAAACTTTAATCAATAATTATAAGATTTTCTAGCAAAATTTAATGTCATAAAAACTCTTACAACAAAAATTTAAGAACCATAGCTTAAGAAGTATATGTTATATAAAACCAGAACTTACAACGAGTTCCTCCATAAACCACAGGCCTGTGTTTCATTGAAGAAAACCATGCTGCAGCAAAAACATAAAACACGCCCACAAAACCACGTCTTCCCAAATCTAGTTTCAGTACAAAGGAGTTTTACAGTTAAATAAAATTTACAAATAACATTTCAAAAAAGATTACAAATTCCGATGGCGGTAACAGTAAAATCTGATGCTGATAAGGAAAGAGGGATCACCATCGACTACTTGTGGTGCTACGCCTTGAAATGTGGTAAATCAGATTCCATTTCGGTATCTGCTGGATGCAATAATTCCGTGGGTAAAATTCACTGAGTGATTGGATACACCAAGAAAATCCTAAGCACGTGATGGTTGGAAAATTCAAAAGCTGAGGCAGCCGTGCAGGTCACCGGTAGAGTAGCTTAAGATTCTCAACCGTAGTAGTTACTATTTTATACGAGGATGAGTTGAAGCTAAATACAACTCACTAGTATCAAGGAAAAATAAAACTTACCCTCGAACTACTGAGGCTTTATACAAAAACTTCGAAGGGTCTACCAGATACCCTAAACCCCAATGTCTTCTCTATTAATTGTTATTGTTAGTCTGGCTCCGGATTTTGAATGTCAAATCAGCATGTACCTTGTGTGTTAACAAATATTAACGAGTTAAGTTGACCAGAACGGCTGACGACGATGTTTTAGTATCTAGAGATAACCGACTATTGTCATTGGCGCCAAGTGATTTTATTTCATTTCCTTCCTTTGTCTTTTGAAACTTACGACACTTGTCGTCTGGGTCACTATTTCCCTTTCTTTGCCCGTAACAAGTTACTAATGTCAAATCCAAATTATACTGACATTATTTACGTAAAAAGCTGTACGTAGGGTATAGGTCGAACTTCTTCAGGAATCATTAATACCAGTATATCGCATAACAGTAATTCAGAATTATCTAAACATTCATTATCAGTGTATTATTTTATTACATTGTAGCAACTGGTCGTTGTTTTGGGAGTTCGATGTAGAAAGGTAGCGCCGCCCAAGCTTCTGCGCTATTCATAACTAAAAATAATACAATGTACTTAATAATGTACTCAATATTTCATTTTCGATTGTACATAGTATACCTAGGTATAGAGCAAGTTGTTTGAAAATTACCGAAATCAAATTGATTCATTTGCTTTTATTTCTATATTTTCTACAAAAGCTAAATTTACACAAAGTAATCGTATAGTTTGTTTTTGTCTATAATAGCTGTCATTCAAGGTACTTAGAAGTAGACTTGGCAAAACACGCAGGTGCTTGGTTATTATCTTTGTTGTTTTCTAATAAAGCAAAATTTTATTTCTAGCCAACATAAATTGGTGAACTTTGACAATGACCGTCATTATAAAAAAAAAACATAACCTATACATTATTTGTATGTGTACCATGTATGCATTGTGCTTCACATAGGAGAAAAAACGAATTTCCTAAAATATAACTTGATCGCATGCGTTCAAGCTTAGAAAAAGTATATTTCGTAACAAATTCAGAAAGTGGCATATGACCAATGAAATAACACTATTGAACTAGTTGAGGACGCTATTTTTACACAGTTGTATAATTAACCCTTTATAGGGTAAAACATTAGAATGCGTACAAAATATGCTATTAAGATCAATTGAAAGTAAACCATAAAGTTAAATTTACACATCTAAAGTTGGTCGTCTACTTTAAATTGCTCGCGATAGTACATAACACGTACAAACCTTTATACATTATCTTTATTTACCCACCACAGCTGACTCAAAGACGTCACGTGAACGAACCCTTTAGGAGTATATTTTCGACTTTCATAAACAGCTTACCGTTACGATGTGTGGTGTTTGGTAACATTAAGAGTAGAAAGATCTAAAAAGCACTTTAACCTGAAATACTAGGAACAAAAAATACAAACTCATGTTAAATTGCTTATATCTCGTAATCGAAGAGGTTGCGGACATATGTTTATAGGAATTATTTTTCTTATTTTGGATCAAAGAATACGTCTGTAAAGTTTGAGTACATCTTAAGAATACACCCTGTATATGATATAGATTTAGTTTTTAACGCTGAATACGA